>OY759262.1:33499071-33516571 GCA_963662155.1 Lamellibrachia columna
TATTTTACATATTGTTCAGACACAAAGGCATTCAGGCATGTTGGGCAGATAAGCAGGCAGTGCTGCATATTGGACAGACACAAAGGCAGTCAGACATGTTGGTCAGACGAGTAGGTATTGCTACATATTGGTCAAACAGACACAAAGGCAGTCACGCATGTTGGTCAGACGAGCGGCCTATTTTACTTATTGGTCAGCAGACACAAATGCATTCAGGCATGCTGGTCAGACAAGCAGGCAATACTACATATTGGTCAAAAGACACAAAGGCATTCAGGCATGTTGGTCAGGCAAGTAGCCAATTTTACATATTGGTCAGACACAAAGGCAGTCAGGCATGTTGGTCAGACGAGCAGGTATTGCTACATATTGGTCAAATTGACACAGAAGCATTCAGGCATGTTGGTCAGACGAGCAGCCTCTTTTACATATTGGTCAGACACAAAGGCATTCAGGAATGTTAGTCGGACGTGTTGGTAAAGCAGTCAGGTATGTCAAGTGAGAAAGTTAAACCAAATGCATCTGCCCAGAGGCTGATCGTCAGTCTCTCCGTACCTGGCTCACTGCTGACCAGTTCCTGTAGAACCTCCTTCAATGTGGTCAGTGTAGTGGACGCTCCAAGTCGGACTCCGATTACTGTCCGCTCCACTGAGAGCAGCTCCGGGACATCAGTCGCAGCAATGACCACTGGGTAATGCTGATTCTTCAATTTTGTTTCCAATCCTGGAGATAAAACAATCACCGATTTATGGTGCATGATTCTTTAATGTTACACTACAATAAGTTATAAACAGATACAACGCATCTCTTTTGTCTTTATTCCCATCCATACATAGAACGTCCGGCTCTCAATCGAGAGTTCACTCAGCTGTATAAATGAGTACCTGGCTACAAACACAGGAGGATATGTGAACAAGTGGTCTTCTCGCAGTAATTGCAGCGTGGCTGAATGCTTCTAAGAGAAGTCGATATGTCGTTGCAATGAACAGGTCTGCCGGGGGGCGAAGTGTAGCACTTTGTACTTTGAGCAGTCCCAAGGACTGGATACGGTGCTATATAAGAACATACCTTTTCCTGTATATGCTGTTTTATACACAACGAGTAATATTTATTCCAAATGTCTATTTTTTCATGATTTGAGGAAAACGATCTCTTCTATTTGGTCTCACCTTGTAATGGTTTCATCTCTAACCCTCTAAAACTGTTATTCAAATAATGTTTAAAAGTAGTACTTAACTTAAGTTTACCTTTTCAGTGTAAGTCAAATAATACATCCGTGAAGAAAGCATCTAACATGTTATGATCTATTGACGGATTCTAAATAACAAATGCATGTCAAATTATTGTAAAGCCAATATTTAAATTGTCCTACCCACTTCTGTGTTGCCAATCACCAACTTTGAATCGGGGTAAGTCGATTTCAAGGTCAGGAGGTCACCAAGCGAAGTTGGACGGTACCATGTGACGCGGTCTGACGAGAAGACCAGTCGCGTCTTGTCAAGTCGGTCATTCAGCTTGGCAGCAAAATCAACAAACAATGCAGGCATTTTTGTCAGCACATCAGAAACCCTGAATAGTTTCCACTAGGACCATGCCAATTTTCCTGGATTAAAGCATGGAATAAAAACTGGCGAAATCAGTTTCTATTTTGTCTGTACACTGCCAAAATCCAACAATATTCAAAGTTCGAAAGAAACCAATTTTAGATATGTTTTATTTTACTAATATTCAGTAATATATTACTAATATTCAGTAATATTTTGCAACCGGCTTTAACAATACATACCACATCATACGTGATAAAAGAACAAATATGTTTTCAACAATAAAACATAATTTTCCCCATAATTTTAGATGAACAATAATTACCTTACACGCAAGAAAGGTCATCTTACTGTCAGGAAATATTATAAAATAATATGTAACTTTTCTTCTTTTAGTTAGTATACCAGGGAACATTTACGCAAACAGTGCCCATGTATCAATTAATCAATGTTTTTTCCAAATAAAAATTATACTTATAATTATAATTATACAAAAACACTGCAGAATAACGTAAGTAACATAACACATTTTCAAATGTAAAGGGGGAAGTTGAAGCGCATATTCCCCCACTACAAACATAACATGTACATGTACATTTATATATATATATATATATATACATATATATATATATATATATATATATATATATATATATATATATATATATATATACATATATATATATATATATATATATATATATATATATATATATATATATATATATATATATATATATATATTCTGAAGAGTGACTGAGCTAGTTACACATAATTTATTCATCCAAGGAATTCCACGTTTTCACACCATACACAGATATGGACATAAACCTTTATGACATGTCGTACGATGTACAACAACTGTGCAGTGTACCTGTAATTCACTTGGGAAGATCGGTTCCTGAGAGGGGTCGTATAGTGCAAACTCTGATCCATGTTGCGGTGGTCTCTGTAAGAATCCCAGACAAACAGTTTGCAGTAGTATCATGCGTATCAATGGTACATATTGAATAATACAATTATAAAAGCAAATTTAATTACTCTTAATATTGAAACCAATATACCTGTATATACCTGTGTAACAATTTAATCGCACATACACACATGAAATGCAAATTGGGAGATACATTAGTAGAAGTCTGCAATAGCAAATTTCAAATTATTCCAAATTAGTCATTACTACTATTGCCTTTACAGGTGCCTCCTAAATTCGATGTTTTGCTTGTCTCCTTTCAAATTCATTTTGGGAAAACTCAAACCTACCTATTTTATTGAAGTGAAAATAGAAACTCACAAATTTTGCCCTTGGTCAAATTTCACAACTTCGTCATATGATTGGCGAGAGGATGGAAATGACAGCCAGCCTTGACCCCATAAAGTGTTCAGTGTTTTGGATATCCACTATTTTGAGCCTTGCCAGTACTAACGAATAAAGTCAATTCTTTCGATGATTTGAACAAAAATACACATTAAAAAAAAATAAACCGACTGCGGATATTACTTATTAAAATATCAGCGAACTGGACTCGCTATAGGCTAAATCAGTTGAGGATGGAGGTTTAATGAAATTGCACAAATATAGTATAAATGAAACACAGATAATGAATTAAATGTTTAATGTTATACATAAACTGTTATTATTAACTTATGTTTTTCCATTTACCACATAATATTTAAAACAAAATGTGCGTTTTTATTTTATCAGCAATAAACTATATCAGTGTACACTTTCTATGAGACTGGAAATGATTTTTAAAAATGAAAGCGGGGGTCAGAAAAATCTAGATAATTTCTCTTAATTTCAATAATGTTGAGCAGAAACTTACCTCTGAGATTGCATCGTCTGACTCCTTCTGATTTTTACAGCACTGCTCCCCCATTGGGCATTGAAACTCCTATGTGTAATTTCGAAAGTCACATCAACATGACAGTAAACAAGTTATTAGAAACTAAATTTTAACTTATTGAACGATGCCGGGTTTTATGGACAAATTGCTTCAGAATGTTGCATTGAGCGAGTTTAAGAGCCGAATACAACATTCAAAAGCAACAAGTGTGTTTGAATGAATTTTCATATATTTATAATGGTGGGATACAAGGAGTTATAGCACTGGACGTTACACCTTGCAGGACACCATGTATCACCATAGGCACCACTTGATCCATAATAATTACCCATGTAATAAATAGAGTCACTGACCACCGCAGAGCTAGTTCCATTTTCTAGTGGAATGTCTGCATGTGGACACAGATAGCATTATAATATCCGTAGATACATAAAACAATAAAACATTATAAATTACATAATTAAAACAAATGGAACATATAAATAATTATTGTGTGATAGTTCTCTCATATGAAACATCAAGACAAGCAGCAAGTTAATAGTTGTCCTTCCGGAAAAGCTGTTGATTATCATCTCAGATAAGGACAGTGGTTGTAATTCCTAGATTGGTTGGACGATGGACACATGTTTATGTTGATAAAACTAATAAATGTCAATAGGACTATAATTAATCACAAACATCTCACCTTTGTGAAACTTTGGAAAGCATCCAGGATTGGCCTGTAGCCCGTACAACGACACAGATTGCCTGTAATCAAACATCGATAACAGAATTATAGCAAAATTCTAACAAAATACATTATGTAATAAACATCTTGGTTTTGAGTACAATTAAGTTCAAAGATAAAACCTCTTTAATGATAAAATATCTTCCACATGACGGGAAGATTTCTTGCCGTTGGAATTCAACGTCAGACTGTCATGCAGGTTACAGTTACGCTGGTACAATAATTATAAGAGTTTATTTTGATACAATAAGCGCAGCTGTCATCTGCACATCAGCTAAAGACTCATTTATTTCTTTCAGCATATCTCCCAGACGAACATTGTAATTCTTTACTCTTTGCAATTTAATTATGACTATTTTTCCGTTACCTTACTCATACTATTTAACAATATAAATAAAATCATATAAGAATTTTTAAAATATTTACTATTATTTATGTATATTTATTTATTATTTATAGTTAGTTATTATAGTGCTATACATTTATTTTGTTATACCAGTTATTTATTTTACCATAACGTTTAACATTAATAGCATTTTAATAAATTTATTTAGTTATTTGTTTATTTGGCAATTCTAGACGATCTTGTTGTGCTATATTTATTTTAAAATACTTCTTATTACAAGTAGTATTTTAATATATTTATTTATTTAGTAATTCTAGACAATTTTACTAATATTAAATATATTGTGAAGTGCCACTTACAATTTTGGATATGGCACTATACCTAATAAAATATATTATCATTATTTGCGGTTTTTTTACAATAAGAATTTAATATTAACCTCAGCGTGTACTATCTACTTACCCTCAAGTGTATGCTCTAGATCAGCTATTGAAGGGCAGGGGTTGTTCCGCAGCAGGGTGTACATTGACATCACCATCCCCGGGGTACAGAAGCCACACTGACTGCCATGTGACTTGGCAAGTCTCTCCTAGGGACAGTAAAAAAAAGATAATTTTTTTAGTTATCTCCCAGAAACAGTAGTGAATTTCTTTAACTAACAACTAAAAGAAATGAAGTTATTTGTATACATTATCTAAAATGAATTCTTTAACCTTCGTTATGATGTAAAAAACCTTGACCTACTTGGACAGGATGTAGCCTCGTTTTGGTGTCTCCAATGGCCTCGGTGGTAGTGACAGCGAGGCCATGCATGGAGCATAGAGGGGCGAGACACGCGTTGACAGCGAGGTGACTGGTGGCTAAGGAACTTCCTTCACAAGATGGGGAGATTTGTTGTAGTGTACACCAGGACTAGCTTCCTGGCACTTAATCTAATTCCACATAATTCCACAAGATTGTGCTGCTATGTATACACGCTGTATGTACACAATAAAGAGGTAAAGGTACATTTTTATATCCAATCCGTTGTACTTTGTACAAGCACCCCCTGGCAGTCCTGTTCATTCCAAAACCATATCTACTTTTGCGGGAAGCATTCAGCCATGCTGCAATTACAGCGCAAAAATTGCGTTTCCATGTCCATCTCTCTCTGTAGCCAGGTACTCATCAATACAGTTGAGTGAACTCTGGCAAGGTGGGGTGAACAAAATTGGCAAAGCTTCGAAACGGCAGCAAGAGGATTCGAACTCGGGTTCTTTCGATTGAGAGTCTAGTGTTCTAACCACTACACCACCGCGCCCCACAGTATACCTTACTAACTATACAGAAGTAGCATAGTAACAGAGGTATATTTCGTGCACTATAGTAGCATGAGTAGTGTGTAGCATATCTGTTCATTCCAACGCCATCTCGACTTCTGAGGGAAGCATTCAGCCATGCTGCAATTACTGTACAAAAACTGCATTAACATATCCACCTCTGTATGTAGTCAGGTGCTCATATAGCTGAGTGAACTGTGACAAGGTGGGGTGAATGAAATTGCCAAAGCTTTGAAAAGGCAGCAAGAGGATTCGAACCCGGGTTCTCTCGATAGAGTCCGATGTTCTAGCCGGCCATCCAATGTTCTAGCCGGCCAGCCAATGTTCTAGCCGGCCATCCAATGTTCTAGCCGGCCATCCAATGTTCTAGCCGGCCAGCCAATGTTCTAGCCGGCCATCCAATGTTCTAGCCGGCCATCCAATGTTCTAGCCGGCCAGCCAATGTTCTAGCCGGCCATCCAATGTTCTAGCCGGCCATCCAATGTTCTAGCCGGCCAGCCAATGTTCTAGCCGGCCATCCAATGTTCTAGCCAGCCATCCAATGTTCTAGCCGGCCAGCCAATATTCTAGCCGGCCATCCAATGTTCTAGCCGGCCATCCAATGTTCTAGCCGGCCAGCCAATGTTCTAGCCGGCCATCCAATGTTCTAGCCGGCCAGCCAACGCACCCCACACTACACCATACTAACTATACAGAACTAGTATAGTAACACAGGTATATGTCGTACACCATAGTAGCATGAGTAGTGTGTAGCACCAGGTACAACCATTAGATAGCTCCTTGACTTTAACACAACCTCCACATGGTGCAGTACGGAAAACTGAGCACACCAGATGCATATGCTGGGGATCTCAGACCAGGCAGGAGCCCCAGAGGTGCAGTGGACTGGGCCCACCAGCGTGTGGACAAGTCCAACCAAAGAGTACGTCGATCCGCTTCTGTGGGCAAATATACTGCACCAATAGAAAAATTCATGATGGCTACAATTAAATGGCTGTCAAGGTCATCCTGGGGTAACCGACGTGTGTGGGAGCAAACAAAGGTAGACTACCATAGCCTTCACATGTATATATTTACTTGTTGTGAACCAAAAGCAACCAATCAATAAAATAATAATAACGTTTGTGCAATCTTTTATTGCATTCAGATTTTTCTTACATCATATATGCATGAAATAATTGTTATTGACACAACATCCGTGTTCTAAATACCAGGACAGATTGTTGTGTTGACGTTCACTGTTGGTTTAGTCTTTGAAGGGTTTATCTGCAGCAAGGTAAGTGCTGCATGGCTGAGTCTACAGGTAAACACAAACACTAATGCTATCAATACTCCAGTCCACCACCTAATCAGTGGTATATGTTGCACCTGGGTGCAAATCCACAGTTCGTGTTCCTGCTTCAACCAGTGAAATATTTTGCTAGCATGTATCTTGCCTATCTATATTTGGGGCAGTAATTTTGTGACTGCGAAAAAAAGCAGCCAAATCTACCAAGTAATGTTTGTAAAATGTTGTACTCCACTAGCATGAAAATATTTATCATCAAAACAATAACGAAACAAATGTCGTGGCTTTGAGATTTACCAAAATAGTTAATATTAAACATTTGCAACTACAATCAATAATATGTTGTTTTATATATAGTGGCTTACTACATTTTTTTTTTATAAATGTGGGAAATTCTGGTGAAATCTCAGTTTTCCTGGCAGCTGCCATGTTGACTAGGGCGACCAATAACTGTGGTTTACCTGATAAAAAACTAAAATCCCCTTGATCACCTTTAGCTGCATAAATGGTTTTACGTGTTAAGGATTTAAGATACAGTACCTATTTACTGAGGTACATATTCAGTATCCATCATAGGTTATTGTAGTCTTGCAGACCAGGCACTTTGCCTGAAAATTGTTTTCCCAGTCTTGAACTTTCTCAAAAGTGTGACCTTAAGTACACGAATGGCTTCTATGGAAGACAGCCATTGGTCAGACATTTGCCTGTGGGGTCCATGGTTAAGGGCCTGCTGTAGACAGAACCCACATGTAACGCTACGGCGCCATCATTCAACACAAAGACAATAACTACATAGAATGGGCACAAATCAACAAATCTCGTACGATATAGTATATGTCGTGAGTTACATATCATGTAACTCACGACACGCGTGTATGCATGGAGGTATTGTGGCTTTTAAAACAGGTTGCATGGATACTATGTGCTCCTATTACTATCTATAACATTGGTAAACAACTTGAAATGTGGATGAAGAGATCAAACCTGCGTTCTCCATTCGGTGAATGATATCCCCATGATGCTGTACAGATGGTCTTCTTGAAGTATGCAATTCAATGCCAGTAAAAATGGCAGAACAGGACATCCTGAAAGCGGCACAACCGAAACAGCCCCCTGACCCACTAGTTTAATGAGGCAGTGACAGGCAACATGAGGACATTCTGCTCAGTGACTGGGACTAAGTTTGTATGCATATGTCACCGATTCCATGGTCACAGTGACGTAGATCACATAGCAGGGTTCGAATTTAACAGGAGTCTGTGGGCCCGCCGGCCCCTAGATTGACTGTGACCTTCAGTAGTTCCAGCGGGCCGAGTGGTTCCTAAAAACACAGAGCTGTTCTAATTACAGCCCCTGGGAACATAGGCTCTCTGCTTCTGAAGTGTCACAAGAAGAAACAATAGTAGAAACATTAGAAGATATTCGGCGAAAAAAATTAACGTTATGCCAAATTGGCAAAACGCTATTGTTGACATGCTCTTAATGTAATGTACGATGCAGTGGCTTACATTTTCATATTTTGTGTCCGTACGTTTTGCCCACAAAAAATGCTAAAACAAATGCAAAAGAAGTTTCCATTTGGCTTAAGACAATATTGACCAAATTGGCTAAAGATATTTTTCACCCAGCGCTAGCCTAGAATCTAATATAATAACAACTATTTGGCATGTAGGTGACCATATCAGGTAAATGATATTTACTATGCAGCTCCTAATATTGCTACATATACCAAAACCAATAAATCATACTGGTACCCTTAGTAAAGTTCAGAAAGCCGGGTTCAATGAAAATGGAAAAAAATGGAAACAACCTGTGATGGACTCACAAACTATAGAGAAGGACACTCTTAAAAACAAATACAGAATCTTCAACAAACTGAAGTTGGAAACACACGGAAGAAGAAGATCTATCATGTAGGTGACACAAAGTTCAACAGCACATACTTTGTTATGTGGGTTTCTTTTCCCTTGCTTAGCAGCTGGGTTACCTCGCAGCTGTATCTCTCCATCCTAGGGGTAGGTGCTGACACCATGCAGGTACAAAGGAAGAATTCAATTCTCTTCTTACGATATTCTCTGTCCGTGATGGTAATATTTCCTCTTGGACTTTGCTCCGGACGCTTTGAACAGCCCCTAGGACTGGACACCAGGCAATACACGATAAGAACTGACCTTTACTTTTTTGAGTAGATACAGTATCTGGGAATAATGGCAACACTAGTGACACAGAGGACAACACTAGTGAGTCTGGTGACACCGACAAAGGATACTGAATGTGCTGCTTGACGCGGTCGTACTTGGACACCATGACGGTGCACGCCCCGCAGCCTCCCTCTCCACATCCCAGCTTCGCTCCTGTTAGTCGCACTGGGGCAATGGGTTAAGGATTGACATGTTGACAAAATACACTCACACGCACGCACGCACGCACGCACGCACGCACGCACGCACGCACGCACACACACATATATAATCAACATAATCCAGAACAACACAATCCAGATGGCAAGTGGTCAAGGAAGCCAACAATTATTTCATCCATGTGTAACCAACTCACCCTTCTGAGATATTGGTCAATTTTGCTTTAAAACGTTTTCACACTGCTAGCATTTGCGCAAGCAGTAGAATTTTTTTTTAATTCAAGTATCGTCCTCTGTCAAAATAATATATGTATGTTAAAGCAGATCGTGTCCAACACACACGGAGTTACGAGAAAGAGGAGTAAATAACGGAAGGATACGGTTGTCACGTAGATACTGCAGCAAGGTCACCTCTGGATCAGGATTCTTCTCGATCACCTGAAAGATGCATACAATGTCATGTTACGAATGACCAGTTAGCACTCGGTGAAATGTGATAAAGTTGTGTGGCAATACATGAAATCATAATCAGCACACCATTACTATTTCGTAATAACACAGACATAGTTTGTTCATGCATGTGCAACTGCGTTATTGAGTATTATGTTTGTTTGCATACATGTGTTCATATGCATGTATCTACACACATTTTGCATGCCTGTCTGCATACTTGTATGCACACGTCATATAGTACACATATACAGAGATTTTTTCAGTCATGTTGAGTTTTCTAGTTTTGTAGATGATGGTTTCCCGTATTATTTAACTTTTGTTTGGTGTTCCAAATGTGCATTTTGTATGGTAGTGTTTTGTCGCGGTGAACGCTAAGGGACACTAGTTCTGTTGTATTGACATGTTTGGTGCTATTCCAGGTAACTGATGGAAGCCACACACCCAAGACTACCTTGCCGAGTTAATGAATCTATATTATACAACATCCCGTAGAAATGCGAATACATTCGATTGGTTTAGACTCTATAACGGTATGTGAACAGTCACATACCTGCCAATATTTTATGAACAAAAAGCAGAAGATCTTCCTCTTACTGTACAAAAAACACAGAAGACTTTTTGCTCGGAAAAACAACCAAATTTTATATTGAAAAAATTTGGAAAACAAAAATATACAACAAAAAAGTGCGACCAATGCCAATGAAATACCAAACATGGCGTACAATTTAAAAGAACTGCTAAAACTAACCACTGCCACTCGGGCTCATCCGGGATCAAATTTTTGTCAGTCCAAAATATTTTCTTAATGTAACAAAATGGATGTGCACGCTCGATCGCACGCTCGGTCGCGTGATCAAAAATGTAAGTATAATATTCATATATAATCAAGTTAACAATAAGATAAAAATATATATGTATATTTACTTACATAATCATTTGACTAAGTCTTAAAAGACAGGGGTAACTACCAATACATTTACCTGTACATATTGTGTGCATCATAAATAATAATCATTAATAATTCAAAATAACAACTGACAAACATAGATCGTCTTCTAACGTGAGTCCATTCAGTGCCTGGGAATATTGTACCACACACAATTAAAACATCATAGCTCTGCAAATTATCATCATAAAAGTATGAATGAGGTATCATTTTGTTGGTTGCTAAGATACTATTTTCTATAATAGAATGATAATAACTACAACACATTATGTAATTATGGGAACATTACTATCTGAAATTAAAATTTCATCACAACTGAAAGCAGATTTCACCCTGCTACCAAACAATTTTAGAGCGGCTGAATGTCCCTACATCCAGTGGTGAAAATGTAGCCAAAGATGTAAGCTATACAATAAAGCAAATATTAATCAAATACGTTGAACAGTTTTGTTTGCATCACGGTTTTTGTAGAACCATGTCAAACGTTGACGATTTTTAAAATGAGTATCGAAACACAAAGCAAATAATAAACATATTTCAACCTGCTACTACATAATTTATGAGTTGCTGAATGTCCCTATAACCAGTGGGACAAATGTAGCCATATGTGTAAGCTTTAACATAAATTAAGCAAACATGAATCAAATATGTTGAGCAGTATTGTTTTTATGATGTTTTATGTAGAAACATGTAAAATCATTAAGTTCTGTTTGTTTTGGGTTTCCCCACACACATCAAAGATGTTGAGTGGCAGGTGGATACAATGTAATTACTGGCGGGCGGCCGGCTTCCAAGAAAATTATATTGGCTTGACCTATTTCTCACAGTCTGAATTTGCCTGTCAACTGAATTTGCCGTTGTAGTAAGCATTGCGTTTGGATAACGGGTATGTCGGATTATAAAAAACGACATGGACGGGCTAATCCCTCCAAAATAAATCTTTACCCGTCCAAAAACGCACTTTACGCATTTTACCCGTCCAAAAGACGGGTGGACGGGTCTGTGGATGAGTCGATACTGCCACAGTTCAGTGTCATTCCCACACTCTGGTCTCAAGCAGCTGGTCTGCGATCACCGGGGAAATCGGAAAAAAGCGGAAGGTTTTCAAAGTATAGCGGAATAGCGGAAGGTTTTCTCAAAAACCCGAAAAAGCGGAAGATCTTCTGCCAAAAGCGGAAGACTTGGCAGGTCTGCAGTCACGTGATCGCATTCTCCACGACGATAATTGGCTGAGATGTGTCCTAGTTTCCGAGAAGCATGGTGTATGGAAACAGAAATTCGAAGGTAGTCGAAGTTAGCTGAAATTAGCGAGTCAAGCGGCGAGTCAAGCGAGAGAAAATCGACGCAGCGCTGCTTCGGCAGTCGGAGGAGACGTTGCTGCTGGCAGTAGCTATACGTTTTCTACAGTAATTCGAACCACCGGAAAATGTGCCTGCAGTTTAAAGCAATAAATATAAAATCACTCTAAAGTTTAACAGTTGAACACCTTGGGCAAAGCTTCGCTCCTATCTAAATGAAATAAAAAAAATTGGTATAGATCAACTTCATATTTATTTACTCAGCAGAATCTTTATTTTGTAATACAAAACGTGTTAGATTCTTAAGACGGATGACTGCTGACAGGACGTGTACAGGTTGACTGCTGACATGGCATGTACAGGTTGACTGCTGACATGGTGCTGCTGTGTTACTTGGTGTGCGTGTACAGGTTGACTTCTGACATGGAGCTGCTGTGTTACTTGGTGTGCGTGTACAGGTTGACTTCTGACATGGAGCTGCTGTGTTACTTGGTGTGCGTGTACAGGTTGACTTCTGACATGGAGCTGCTGTGTTACTTGGTGTGCGTGTACAGGTTGACTTCTGACATGGAGCTGCTGTGTTACTTGGTGTGCGTGTACAGGTTGACTGCTGACATGGTGCTGTTGTGTGACTTGGTGTCAAGTGACGGTGCTACTGTATTGCTTATTGCGAATTGCAGGTGCTACTGATTTGGTTAGTGTTGGTGCCAAGTGCCAATGCTGCTGAGTTGTTTAGTTCATAGTGCCGGTGCTGCTGTGTTAGTACCAAGTGTCGGTGATGCTTCAATGATCGCTGAGGAATCAGCTTAAAGAGCGGCTGCCGCCACACTTGACCGACTATCGACTTGTGCGCCTAAAGAATTGACCGATGCGATCGGGTCATTCGCGGCAAAAGTTGAGCGACTCACTAACGACCATGAACAGAAGGAAAGCAAGATCAAACACCCGGAGAAACGCGTGAACTCTCTTGAGGGATCAGCCGACAGCATTGAACAGTATTCACGCCGGCCGAATCTCCGTTTTTACGGAATACCGGAGAGTGAAACAGGCGAAGACACTGACAAACAACTAATGAGGTTAAACAACGGCGATTAACAACTGCAGCCACCCGTTCTACCTGAGCACATCGAACGCAGCCATCGGCTGGTGCCGAGGGTTGACTCTGACGGCATGCCAAGACAGCGAGCAATTATCGTTCGCTTTCGTAGTGAAAGTTTGCATGGCGCGGTGTACAAATCACGCTTCAACTTGAAAACGTTCAACACACAACACCGAGACAGCATGATATTTATCAACGAAGACTTGACCGCCCGCCGAAATACCATAGCCTGTATGACGAGGAGCCTGAAGAAAGGTCATAAGGTCAAAAGACCGCACCGACCGTGTACGACATGTTAGATCTCAGGCAGATCTATCTATGTACCCGTGATCAACATGCGTTACATAAAGTTGAATATACTTTGAAATTATATTAAGTTTTCAAACTTGCTATACTATCTGAACCATCGTATGACATTTGCCATCCAAACAAAAACAGGTTACTTTGTGTCTTAGCCTCGTTCATTGTATTATGGCAATATTATTGTCGATTATATTAATGATTTTAAACACCTGACATCTTCCTTAATGTTTTTTCTTCGAACAAATAATATAACATTGCCACGTTACATTATAGTGCCATATGCTTGCAATAAAGTGTGCTAATTGATATGGATGACCTGTCACAATTACATCTGACAGAATAATCACACATGGAAAACAATGTAGCACAAAATGAGGGCCATTAATGTTTATTATGTATAATATATATATATATATTTTTTATCATTCTTTTATTATTCATTTTTATCGTTCTTCTAATGAAACACTTTTACTGTTACTTTAAAGAGGCTCTTAGTTTTGTTCATTGCATTAGGGCAATTGTAAATATTAGTCTTATTTCTACGTGGAAAGTAATCCACCCTGCTGTCTCTGATGCATTGCTGTCAAACGTAAACACTGGAGCGCTGAATGAATAACACAAGTCTCTACAATACTGATTTCCAAATAATTTAATAGATTCAGTTAATAAATAAGGGGGTGGTTCCTATTACAGCGGTCAAATTTGATCTTAACAGGAGTCTCCGTAGCCCGTAATAATGGTAACACAATTTACGACCTCAGTACTACAAATTAAAACTAACTACCCATGGATACAATAATTTTCTAATGCGATACACACGTTTTATTACATATAATATAATTATGTTATACGTACCCCATCGTATAACATGCTTGCATGGATGGGCCTAAATAAACGAGTATTGTATTGTATTGTATTTATTTTATTGATATTTGCAGTGTATATAACAAAAATACAAACATTGTTTTTGGCCTCTATCTGGCATCTGGCACATATTGGACAATCATGCATGATGTGTATGTCACTACACAATTTGAACAACGTAGTACAATTCGTATGCTATTTCCTCGGGTTGCTCAGGATCTGCAGCCGTCAACATCACAGAGGACTTCTACTATTGAACGAAGTTTGGATTTTCGGTATATTAAAGATATCAATTTGCTAACAAGACTAAAAACCATTAACATTGTCGCCAATTGGAAAATAAATAGTGGCCAAGCACCACTTGAACAGGCACAATGCTAAGGTTGTTGATGCAGTCGTCTGTTCAGCAGGAGCATTCTAGGAATTGTTGTGTTGTGGCCAGAATCAGAAAGGCAAGCCAGACTTTCGCTATGTTGAAGCCCATCGGAAAATCCAAGCGATTGAGATTGAAAACAAAACTGAGATTGTACAACAGTAATGTTTTCGGTGTACTTCTCTTTGGCTCCGAGTTGGAAACTGACAGCCAAATTAGCACACAAGCTCGACACCTTCCACAACATGTGTCTACGGAAGATCCTAGTGGTATTTTGGTCCAACACCATTACCAATGAAGAGCTGCTACGCAAAACAGATGCAACTTCCCTGGCCAAACAGATCAAGAGACGAAGATGGAGATGGCTTGGGCAAGTGTGCCGAATGTCAACTGGCGCACTGCCCAAGACAGCCTTACGCTGAACAGCGGTTGGTAGAAGACGTTGTCACATGAAAGAGACAGTGAAACGAAGAGTGGAAAAGGAGATAACAAATGCCGCCTGACATGGGACACAATCACCAAACGAGCTGCAGACCGACAGCAGTGGCGCTCTCTTGTTGAAGCCTTATGTGCCACCTGACACGAAGAGGATTAAGTAAGTAAGTGTTTTGTATGTGAGTAATAACTCAGTGATATGATGCTGATCAATCAGGTATTTCTGAGTACCGATAACAGGGTTTGGTTTATGACTGTCAGAAAGGTATTCCTATTGGGACAGTAGCAGAAACTGTCATAAACCAGTTTCTGACAGGTTTGTTATGTCAGAAACTGTCAGTATATAATCTCTCTTATGGATTTATGTATGTTATTGCTCATTGTGTGGTTTTTTGAATAGATCAATTATATACATTATTCTTGCATAGTAAGAACAACAAAATCCTGAGTAATTTAATATTACTCTATTACTCTGCACTTTAAAAAGTGTTCCCACACAGCATTAACTGGTCTGCCACCTTTGAATATGGTGCACACTGGGCTATTCAAATGTCACACGAATATGGGTAATCAATTTGCGCTACTTTTACATGTAATACTATATCTCTATGTGAAGGCTTAGCAACTGGTGGCTGGCCAAGCAGTACTAAGACAAACAAAAACAGTGGGCCAATCAGCTTGAAACAAGCCCTTTGTACTGCAAGGCTGGTAAAAGCAAAAAAAAGCAAGCACAGGCACTAGGATTGTTTCTCACTATCAGCTCAGAGCAACTTTTACTTTGGATAGTACAACAGCCTGGAATTGAGTTGAAATCTTCTTTGGTGTTGAGCCACAGCTTGCATATTGAAATTGCAACAAGGGGAGCTTTTAACTCGCCGGCTTGTGACCACATTTGTATTGCTTAACCTTATCTCCAAGAGCTCCACAAAGAAATCCTTACCGAGCCTTTCATTGCCTTCCCAATTGTCACTGACACCTGTCCACACTCCTAACTCAGTTCATAGATGCACTCACTAATGTTATTGCTGGTATGTATTTACATCCAGCCAGTTTCCTTCATGGTTTCCCAATTGTGATTGATACATGTCTTGTTGTTTGAAACGTTATCTGCCTAGTGAAACCATGGTGCCACAATTATTTATGTTATCATTATTATGCACAACTGATCAAACAAAATTGAACACAGTATAACACACAGAGAAAGAGTAGCACTTGCATATGAATGCTGACAGGATAATAATGCATTATATATTGATTTTAAATTAGTCTACACATTAAACAAAATGTCACGTCTGTTTTAGTTTCTGACAGTTTATGATGCATTAGACGTCAGAAAGGTATTTCTGATGAGACTGTAAATATTGCTGTATCTACCGCAGTAGTTACCGTCTTGCCAGAAACGTGCCAACCCTGACCGATATTCCCGATAAGTATGTGTGTTGACTATTGTGTGTATTGTCAGTGCATCTGACCTGCGCCAGATATAGCGGGTCACACAGATCTAACACAATGCTAATGGTCACAAGACACAACAAAAGGACACTACTATGTGTAGCTTCGATTACACAGGCTCCACGTATGCACCCACATTCTGGGTGCATACATAATTAGCTAATTGCGATGTCATCTGGGCATTTGGGTAATTCATAAAATAAGAGTTATCTTTTATCAATGTATACTATGCAATTAACTTTAAACTGTTATTATATTGATACAACTGTCCGAAAGAAAAGTTAAATCAGGCGCAAAAAATATTTCAACAAACTGGAGTGGTGACAAGGGGTAACAACGAGAACACGCCTCTGCTGCCAGTAAATTATTTTGATATTATAAATGCCACGTATCACCGCATCGTTTCAACGATAACTTCCCTTCCGACCTAAGCCCCAATAAATTTTTCACAACATATATTTTGAATAACATAAATGTAAAGGGTAACGGTTTCAGTATACGGCGTTGTTAAAAGGAGCTACAACTCCTAGTAAATAAAAACACCTGTGTGCCAGGGCGATCGGACCCAACAGCTGTCAGAGGAACGACAACGTGCCTGGCTTTCGTGATATTGAAACGTCGAGCTATCCACACACCCGTGTCTGCTCGTTGCACTTTGTGAACGGTAAGTAATATCAGTAGGCAAAGTATTTAAAGTTGCACAACAACTAAAAATAAGTACACTGCAAGGTTAATAAGGTGTGTAGTGCCCCTGGCACTGGTGACTGGAGCCTGGGCTTATTTGTTTTGAAATCTAGGACTGCATATGTGTCAGTGACTGACTAGCAAATTTATAAACACAGAA
>OY759262.1:33521571-33594071 GCA_963662155.1 Lamellibrachia columna
CGTCGTCGATATTTTGAAAGAATTTGGCGACGAACTCGTTCTCCAATTGATCGATCCCGTTATACTAAACAGCTACATATATGTAATCACATGATGTCAAAAGCAAAGTCTGATTACTATACACATTTTATCACAACAAATTCTGAAAACCCTCGGCAGATGTGGAAATCTGTTAACAAAATTCTACATCGGCAGAAATTAAAAGCACTGCCTGAACATTCTTCATTGGATACATTGTGTAGTTCTTTTTCAAAATACTTTACAGATAAGATTGCTCGTATTCGATCAAATTTTGTCATTAATAATAATGACTATGATTTCCCTGAACCGCCACTTTCTTAAAAAACACTACAGAGTTTCACACCTGCAACTACTAATGAAGTTCTCATCATTATTAAAAAATATCCTAACAAATCGTGTGATCTTGACCCATTTCCAACACTTCTACTAAAAAGCTGTATCGATCAACTCATCTTTCCCATTACTACTATCATAAACCTTTCAATGCAGAGTGGAGTTGTTCCACAGGATTTCAAACAAGCTCTTGTAAATCCTCTTATTAAAAAACAAACTTTGTGCAAAGATGACCTAAGGAATTATCGTCCTATCTCTAATCTCAGTTTTCTGTCAAAAATATTGGAAAAAGTAGTTGCTAATCGCCTTCATGAACATATTTACAACCATCGCTTATCAAATGATCTACAGTCTGCATATAAACGATTCCATTCTACTGAAACAGCTCTTCTCAAGATACACAATGATATAGTTGATAACATGGACAATGGCAAAGTCACAGCACTCACTTTACTTGATCTCTCAGCTGCTTTCGATACAATTGATCATTCAATCCTTTTACAACGCCTCCATAGATATTTTGGAATTTCTGGCCCAGCTCTTCGGTGGTTCAAATCATTTTTATCAGACAGATATCAAAGTATTAACATATCTGGCACATTATCTAGCCCACAACATCTACCATTTGGAGTGCCACAAGGATCCGTCCTTGGCCCTGTTCTGTTCAGCTTATATACTACATCGCTCAGCCAAGTTATTGCTAATCGTAATCTCAGTCATCACCTTTATGCTGATGACACACAGGTTTACATATCACTTTCACAATCAAATGCACAAGAATCTCTTTCGACTTTTAGTGATTGCCTTACTGATATCTTGTCGTGGATGGAATCAAGTTTAATCCAGATAAAACAGACCTTATTATTATTGGCACTAAACAACAACGAAATAAAGTCATCAACCATTTTCCTGTTAAACTGCTTGGCAGTGATACATTCCCATCAGATACTGTTCGTAATCTAGGTGTTATCTTTGACAGTGATTTCAACTTTCGCCAGCATATCTCTCAAGTATGTAAATCCTGTTTCTATCATATTCGTGATCTTCGTCGAATTCGGCGTCACATATTTACATCTACTGCTAAAACAATATCAACGGCACTAATTAGCAGCCGTCTTGACTATTGCAATTCACTACTAAACAACATTGCTAAAAGAGACTTGGCTAAACTCCAACGAGTACAAAATTGTCTGGCACGTGTGGTTCTCAGGGCGCCTCGGTTTTCACCGTCACTACCACTACTTAAACAGTTACACTGGCTTCCAGTTTCTTATCGAATTAATTTTAAGCTGTCCACTCTTGCATATCGTGCTCTATCTACACAACAACCATTCTACTTGGCTAGTCTCCTGCATCTTTCAAATATCCCTAGGCAGCTAAGATCATCAGTTTCACAACAACTTATTGTACCTAAAACAAAACTTAACTTGGGTAAACGTGCTTTCTCTGTCGCTGCGCCTAGGGTCTGGAATGAACTCCCTATCGCTTTGAAAACATCCGAAACTATTGCTATTTTCCGTAAAAAACTCAAGACATATCTATTCCAAATTGCATTCCCACCATAAATGTTCGGTTGTCCCTCGTTCTGATACTGACTTTTGCGCGTCCTTGTTTACGATTACGCCTACTGATTCTGTTTTGTTGCGCCTCTGAGCTCAGGTTCCTGAGGATATAGGCGCCATAGAAGTCAATTATTATTATTATTATTATTATTATGTTTACATTCAATACTTTTCTTTACGGTTTACGGTGATTTAACAAGATTTAACAAGATTGCCATCCCAAACAACAAGTTCCAGATGGCAAGTGGACAAGGAAGCCATTGGCTTATCGAGAGTCCAACAATGTTCTCATCTATGTGTAGCCCGCCCTTATCAAATATCTGTCAATTCTATTTTTAAACACATTCACACTACTAGCATTAACACAATCATTTGGCAGTTTGTTTCATTCATTTATCACCCTCTGTGAGAAAGAGTACTTTCTCATGTCCAACCTACACTGCTCCTTAACTAATGCTGCTTTGTGTCCTCTGGTTCTACTGCATTCTTTAAGTTTGAAGAACATATTCCTGTCAACATCCTCATAACCATTAACTATTTTAAACACTTCTATTTTGTCTCCTCTTAGTCTCCTGGTCTTTAGTGTTGTCAAACCACATTGTAATAAGCGACTTTCGTAACTAAGGTCTCTCAATTCTGTAATCATTTTAGTTGCTCTTCGTTTTATTCTTTCTAGCTTGTCTATGTCCTTTTTACGAATGCAATATTCCAAATGGTCTAACTATTGCTTTGTACAGGGGTACAATTAGCTGTTTCTCCTTATACATGATAGTTCTCCTAATTAGCCCTAGAATTTGATTTCCTTTCGAAGCAGCAATCCCACATTGCTCTGAAACTTTCATGTTAGCACTAAATGTTACTCCTAAATCCTTTTCTTGTGTGGTTCTACCTAGTACAGCATCCCCCATTTTATATTCTTCGTCCATGTTTCCATGTCCTATGTGTATACATTTACACTTCCAAAAATTGAATAACATTCGCCATTTTTCTGACCATTTAACTAATTTATCTAGATCATCCTGTAAACTTTGTTTATCTGTATCATTAGTAACCTTTCTGAATACTTTTGTATCATCTGCAAATTTCAGTACTTTGCTAGATATGTCATCTTCCAAATCATTTGTATATATTAAAAACAGTATAGGGCCTAATACTGATCCCTGTGGTACCCCACTCAAAACAGATTTCCAGTTTTAAATCTCACCATCTACTATTACTCTCTGTTTTCTGTGTGTAAGCCACTATTCTATCCAGTTGATTACATCATTACCTATGCCGTGGGCTTTTAGTTTAAGTAACAATATTTGATGTGGCACTTTATCGAAAGCTTTCTGAAAATCTAAATAGACAACACCCACTAGTGACCCGTCATCTACCCCCTTTGTAATTTCTTCAAAACAAAACATAAGAGGTTAGTTAGATATGACCTTGCTTTTAGGAACCCATGTTGAGATGTATTTATTCATTTATGTTTTACAAGGAATTACACCATGTGGACTCTAATTAATGTTTCGAGTAATTTACATACAACTGATGTTAAACCCACTGGTCTGTAATTTTCTGGCTTGTTCCTCGATCCCTTCTTAAATAACGGCGTAATGTTTGCCTCCTCCCATCCTGAAGGAAATATTCCTTCTTCTAGTGACAAGTTAAACAATTTTGCAAGTGGTGTACTAATTTGCTCAACAATTTCCTTAAGCAGTTTTGGTGGTATCCCATCAACTCCAGGTGATTTATGATCTTTCATCTTCTTAATTTTCTTTGCTATCATCTCAGGAGTTACAAATAACTGCCCTATATGTTCTGATGTATTGGCCTCAAATTTAGTAAATGGTACTGGAAGTGAGCTGATATCTTCTGTGGTAAAAACTGAGCTGAAATACTCATTCAGGACCTCTGCCATTTGAAACCCGTCTGAAATTATGTTTCCCCTGTTGTTTTCCAGTGGTCCGACGTTATCTCGAACTTTCTATTTACTCCTTACATAAGCATATAAATTCTGGCTGTAATTATATTATTATATTACCTGCCATTTTTTTCAAAGGTTCTTTTAGATTTTCTAATTTCAGTTGTAGCTAGGTTAAGTGCCTCTTTGTAATTTGCTTAGTCTTCATCCTTTCTGGTACGCCTATAAACCCTCCACATAGTTTGCTTAAACACTAGTTTTCTAATAACGTCTTTTGATAAGTGTTTCTTTCTAGACCGTTTTCCATGTTTTTTCAAGGGAACAAATTTGTCGATGATACTTTTAATTGTGGGCACTGTTACCCAGTGGTTCGTGTATTTTTACATTGTCCACTAATTCTTATTGTGATGATAAAACTATCTAATACATTTTCTCCCCTGGTTGGTTCTAGCACTTGCTGAGTAAGGAAACTCTCCTGAACTAAAAATAGAAATTGTTGGTTCTCACCCCCTGTACTCTCTAGAGATTTCTATTGCATATGTCCATGGTTAAAATCTCCCATTATGATACATTCCCCTTTACTAACTCCCTTTATAGCATTTTGTATTTTTGTGTTATCCTCTTCGTTTATGCTTGGACTTCGGTAAACTAATCCAATAGTTAATTTTGAATTTCCTGAAACTATTTGCACCAAACAGCTTCATCGTAATCTGCTTCGCTTTCTAGCTTTATTTCATAATCCTGAATAGATTCTTTAACATATAAAATAACTCCCCCTCCCCTTCTTCCTATTCGATCTCTCCTAAACATTACGTATCCTGTCAATCCTAATTCAGCATCTGTAATGTCTGTGTTGGCCCATGATTCGGATATACCAATTATGTGAGAGTAAACATCTTCTACCATAATGTTTAATTCATTTTTCGTATTTACTATACTCCTAGCATTTAAACACACGCATCTATAACCTGCTTCAGACATGTTTTTCGGACATTCTGTTTTTGGTTTATCTGTACTAGTGGCCTCTTGTCCTGTGTGAGGCATCTCTAAGTAACCTCCATGCGCTTCTAGTTTAAATAGTTTTTACTACCAAAAATATTTGATATGCTACCCATGCCACTGTCTACTGCTGCTGAGAGTCCATCCGCAAATACTGCTGCCCCCCTTTCCACTTAGATGAAGCCCGTCCTTCATGTACATATCCACCCTTCCAACAAAACTTCCCCACAAATCCACAAAACCAACTTCCTCTTCCCTACATAGCTTCTCGACTAGCATGTTAATTGCCATCCCCCGGTAATTTCGATATATATGACCCCTCCTTCCTATTACTGGTAAAACCCCTGACAATATTACCTGTTCAACCCGCGTCTGCTTTAATGTTCTGACCAAATTCCTGTATTTCCCAACTATGGCAGTTGTACCTTTCCTCTCTACGTTACTTGTCCCTACGTTAACTAAAACAGATCCACCCTTGCCCAAACCCACAATGTATTCTACCCTCTCAGTTATCGCCTCTATTTTGGCCCCAGGCAAGCAAACTAACACGTCATCTCCCTTGTTTAAGACTCTGTCGGTCTTCCTAACTATTGAGTCCCCCACAAATACCCTCGCTCTCTTTCTCACCCCCTCTATCACTGCCTCGGAATAGCTCTTCCGATGGATCCCCTCCATCACATTCTGTCCTGCAGTATTGTCACTTGGTGGCAGACTGTTATCAGTCTCTCTCTCACTCATCAACCTGTCACCTCCCCCCCCCGTCGCCTGGCTAACTTACGCTCCCGTCACCTTCCCTTCTGACACCTTCGCTCCCGTCTCTCTCACTCCCATCGCCTTAACTCTCGTCTCCTTGCCCCCCACCCGACTCCTTCGCTACTGTCTCCCCCACTCCCCTTTCCTTCGATCAATTTGTCTTCCCTCCCATTTATTTCCTTCTCGTCTCCTTTCGTCCTGTCTCCATACGATCTGTCACCTTACCTCCCCTCAGCCTCTTCCCAGACTGAGGTGAGCTCTCCCTAGCATCTCTCTCTCGTTGTCTTCCCCCACTTCATCATCTACTGTCCCCCTACCAGAACCACTGGCGCAACCCACCTGCTCCCTTCCCACCACTGCCACAACAAGCAGCCTCAGCTGTTCTAACTCCACCTCAAGTTCCTTCATCCTCGTACATCCCCTACACTAAAAACTAAAACTACCCGCCTGAACCTCAACCCAGGACTTCTCGCACCCGGACTTGACGAAGTCCACCCAGTTGCTACAATTGTTGCATATTTAATGCCTGGTGGCCTTTACCTGCCGTTTGCACGGCGCCATCACAAAAATTAGACTAAATGTGATTGCTACGTTGGCCTTGAATAAGGCTGTTTTTGTGTTCAAAATAACACTTTAGGCTAATATACTTGCTAACTATGTCTTTTCTACTAAGCTCGCACGATCAAAAAAAGCCTGCCACCTAGCGAATACAGAGAACACTGTGTAAACAAAACAACGAAGTCAGTGTAAAAGAACTTACGCTAAAATCTTGCTGTTAATTCCTTTTTGCCGAAATCGTTTACTACAACTATGTCAGATATTATCATATGTATGTAATTTATGTAAATGTATCACTTTATCTAATATATATTTAACAATGTATACGATAATTTGGAAAACCAGTTTAATTCACGACCTGTAAACAAACTCCCCCTATCGCTCGTTGAAATTGAGTCCGGGAAAAATACTGCCTATGTTAACAAAAACAGTTTTTCAATATATGTCTATAAGAAGTTTGTGTATATAGTATATGTGTAATAGTAATACTTATTCTAACCAATATTCCCACTGTTTCTGACTATTAACTATGCTACCTCAATTTTTTAATAGTAAACACCCTATTAACGCTCACTGACTTCCCTTTCGGAGTCCGGAACTAACTTACTCTAAAATCCTGCCTCTGACTTATAATTAACAAAAACTATTTTATAATATATATCTACAATACGTTTATATATATAATATATATGCAATAGTAATACTTATTATATTCGATATTCCACGGTTTTTTTTTTATTCTCTACACCAATTTCATGTCGCTGCTACACCAAGATTCCGGAAGTCAACGGTGATATATGTCTTCACTGTTTCTATTCATTGTCATCTAGAGTGATTATATTGCTACTATGTACGTAGCCGTCTGATGTACACGATTAAAATCGCTTCGAACCTGGAGAACAATGCGTTGGCTACACTTCCGTAGTACTCCATGTACTCAAAGGTCGACTGCGTACAAATTCAACTATGAATATCGACCTGGTAAGGTCAAAGAAGACGGGCAATCAAAACACATCTACATCTGTGAGAAATGCCTCCAGGACCATTGCGTGCGGCCCCGACAAAATAAGAAGAAAGAGGCATATATCTTACAATTAGTTGTACGACCCCACGGGAGCCACTCAATGCAATGCTAGTATACCATCCTTGAGAACTGACCGAACTGAGTCCCTGAATAGGTTTTACACTTTCAGTAAAAAAGATACCGTTCTCACGTTGAGCGGGTTGAAAAATATACACATGAGTCATATTCCACGCAAAATGGTACTCTTTTCAAGTTGAAGGAATAAAATAAATGCACATTCCTTAGCGTATAAACTATGCACTGTTTCATGATATATGGCATAGATTAACTCATTATCATAATATTTCGGTGAATTATTCACTTTAACATACATTAACATTTTAATCTACGCATAAAATATAACTTTATTACTACATTTATGTTATTTAAGTGCGAAACATGAAAGCAATAAGTCTAAAAGCGTTGCATCCGCTAACGTGCATTGGATACAGAAAATTAAAAATAAAAATGACCACAAATAGGGGTGATTACTGGGGCTAGTTTTAGTATTGCGATATTTGTATTACTATTGCGATAGTTGTATTACTATTGCGATAGTTGTATTACTATTGCGATGCTATTTTTTGAAGTTTTTTTTTGGAGTAATACTTAGATTTAGATTAGATTTTAGAAGGGGAATAATTAATTAAATAAACAATAATTATCAGACCATGGTATATACATCTAACACCTTGCACCATTTGCAGCACCACATAATATGAATTGAAATATACATATGGTGTATGTGCATGTATTATTTAAACGATACTAGAAATTTCTAAAACATATAAATATATAGTGAAATGAATATTTAGTAGGTATGCACATGCATCAAAAACGTCAGCTTTAACAAGATTTAAAAAGATTTAACAAGATTTGCCATCTAAGCCAAAGGCCCAGATGACAAGTGGACAAGGAAGCCATTGGCTTATCGAGAGTCGAACAATGTTCATCTACTTATAACCCGCCCTCCTGAGATGTGTGTCAACCTTGTTTTTAAACATATTCACGCTGCTAGCAGTTACACAATCTGTAGTCAATTTGTTCCAATCATTTATTATCCTCTGTGAGGAAGAGTGCTTCCTAATGTCCAATCTAAATTGATCCTTTACTAATTTTACATCATGTCCTCTAGTTCTGTTAACCTTCTTGAGTGAGAAAAACATATTTCTATCAATATTTTCATACCCATTCAATATCTTAAAAACTTCAATCTGATCTCCTCTTAACCTCCTTGTCTCTAGAGTTGTTAAACCACATTCTTTCAGGCGTTCTTCATAACTAAGGCATCTCAGTTTTGGAATCATTTTAGTTGCTCTCCTTTGTATGCGTTTAAGCGTATCTATATCCTTCATACGATATTAGTGCCACCTATAACAATACGAGCCAAGTCACCGATAAAGTAGAGCTACTACAGCAAGGAACGTCATCATGTCAACGTAACTATTTTATGTCACAATTGCTCATGCAGAATGCGGCGCATTACATGGATGTTTTTGTATATTTGTAATTGCAGCACTTTTGTCTTCACAAAAGAGCACCTGACGCGCCAGGAAGTGTTATCCAAATGGGTACGTGTCGAAACGTTTTTGATCTTCGTTTATCTTAGTAGGAAGAAATATATCCAGCATGTAGTTCATCTGACAGAAGGGGTCCATCCTAGCTTCGTTGAAACTGTACATATGACTTGTCCTGTAAATACACTGGAAGACGTCAGAGTTGTAGCCATATTACCTCAAAGAATGCTTTTCCAGATAAAGGAAGGTGTCAGTTATTTTTTCATTATGATTTCCAGTCCTGCCAACCTGACCTTTTGCCCTTGTCATTGAATGTGGACGCAACATGTGGAATGCAAAGCGTGGAATACAAAACTTGATAAATGCTCCAAGGTTTTCAATGGCATTAATGTTGTATAAACATAAATATATTCCCAGCTAAAGGTGACACACGTATTGTGTTGTTCGCGTCCTGCATGTTTTGGAACAGGGTGCAATGATAGCCGTTCACCACTGTATATGTTAATGTAGTGGTCATCCTAGCTGGACAGTTTCTTGATATCACCTGAAGATTTGGTTGGACGAAGTTCGAAAACGTTTGGATATCCATTGTAGGATAAGATTAAGATTTCCAGATGTGTCTAAAGCATAGATATAGTTGACCAGTTGTTCTGGTGTGATAAATATCTTGAAATTGCATGTGCGCGAAAGCATTTATGGAATGCACTGCACACATCAAACGTGATCAATATAATCACATTGATATGTTCCCATTATTTGCCTCAGTAGCTGCCCCATATCAGTGACATAGCTTGTATTGTCATACAACTGATGTGTTCAATATAGTCACATTGCTATGTTGGCGTTCTTTGCCTCAGTAGCTGCCCCATATCAGTGACATTGCTTGTATTGTCATACAACTGATGTGTTCAATATAGTCACATTGCTATGTTGGCGTTCTTTGTCTCAGTAGCTGCCCCATATCAGTGACATTGCTTGTATTGTCATACAACTGATGTGTTCAATATAATCACATTGATACGTTGGCGTTCCTTGCCCCAGTAACTGCCCCATATCAGTGACATAGCTTGTATTGTCATACAACTGATGTGTTCAATATAATCACATTGATATGTTGGCGTTCCTTGCCTCAGTAGCTGCCCCATATCAGTGACATTGTTTGTATTGTCATACAACTGATGTGTTCAATATAGTCACATTGCTATGTTGGCGATCTTTGCCTCAGTAGCTGCCCCATATCAGTGACATTGCTTGTATTGTCATACAACTGATGTGTTCAATATAATCACATTGATACGTTGGCGTTCCTTGCCCCAGTAACTGCCCCATATCAGTGACATTGCTTGTATAGTCATACAACTTATGTGTTCAATATAATCACATTGATATGTTGGCGTTCCTTGCCCCAGTAGCTGCCCCATATCAGTGACATTGCTTGTATTGTCATACAACTGATGTGTTCAATATAATCACATTGATACGTTGGCGTTCCTTGCCCCAGTAACTGCCCCATATCAGTGACATTGCTTGTATTGTCATACAACTTATGTGTTCAATATAATCACATTGATATGTTGGCGTTCCTTGCCCCAGTAGCTGCCCCATATCAGTGACATTGCTTGTATTGTCATACAACTGATGTGTTCAATATAATCACATTGATACGTTGGCGTTCCTTGCCCCAGTAACTGCCCCATATCAGTGACATTGCTTGTATTGTCATACAACTGATGTGTTCAATATAATCACATTGATACGTTGGCGTTCCTTGCCCCAGTAGCTGCCCCATATCAGTGACATTGCTTGTATTGTCATACAACTTATGTGTTCAATATAATCACATTGATATGTTGGCGTTCCTTGCCCCAGTAGCTGCCCCATATCAGTGACATTGCTTGTATTGTCATACAACTGATGTGTTCAATATAATCACATTGATACGTTGGCGTTCCTTGCCCCAGTAACTGCCCCATATCAGTGACATTGCTTGTATTGTCATACAACTGATGTGTTCAATATAATCACATTGATACGTTGGCGTTCCTTGCCCCAGTAACTGCCCCATATCAGTGACATTGCTTGTATTGTCATACAACTGATGTGTTCAATATAATCACATTGATACGTTGGCGTTCCTTGCCCCAGTAGCTGCCCCATATCAGTGACATTGCTTGTATTGTCATACAACTGATGTGTTCAATATAATCACATTGATATGTTGGCGTTCCTTGCCCCAGTAGCTGCCCCATATCAGTGACATTGCTTGTATTGTCATACAACTGATGTGTTCAATATAATCACATTGATATGTTGGCGTTCCTTGCCTCAGTAGCTGCCCCATATCAGTGACATTGCTTGTATTGTCGTACAACTGATGTGTTCAATATAGTCACATTGCTATGTTGGCGTTCTTTGCCTCAGTAGCTGCCCCATATCAGTGACATTGCTTTTATTGTCATACAACTGATATGTTTAATATAGTCACATTGCTATGTTGGCGTTCTTTGCCTCAGTAGCTGCCCCATATCAGTGACATTGCTTGTATTGTCATACAACTGATGTGTTCAATATAATCACATTGATACGTTGGCGTTCCTTGCCCCAGTAACTGCCCCATATCAGTGACATTGCTTGTATAGTCATACAACTTATGTGTTCAATATAATCACATTGATATGTTGGCGTTCCTTGCCCCAGTAGCTGCCCCATATCAGTGACATTGCTTGTATTGTCATACAACTGATGTGTTCAATATAATCACATTGATATGTTGGCGTTCCTTGCCCCAGTAGCTGCCCCATATCAGTGACATTGCTTGTATTGTCATACAACTGATGTGTTCAATATAATCACATTGATACGTTGGCGTTCCTTGCCCCAGTAACTGCCCCATATCAGTGACATTGCTTGTATTGTCATACAACTGATGTGTTCAATATAATCACATTGATACGTTGGCGTTCCTTGCCCCAGTAGCTGCCCCATATCAGTGACATTGCTTGTATTGTCATACAACTTATGTGTTCAATATAATCACATTGATATGTTGGCGTTCCTTGCCCCAGTAGCTGCCCCATATCAGTGACGTTGTTTGTATTGTCATACAACTGATGTGTTCAATATAATCACATTGATACGTTGGCGTTCCTTGCCCCAGTAACTGCCCCATATCAGTGACATTGCTTGTATTGTCATACAACTGATGTGTTCAATATAATCACATTGATACGTTGGCGTTCCTTGCCCCAGTAGCTGCCCCATATCAGTGACATTGCTTGTATTGTCATACAACTGATGTGTTCAATATAATCACATTGATACGTTGGCGTTCCATGCCCCAGTAGCTGCCCCATATCAGTGACATTGCTTGTATTGTCATACAACTGATGTGTTCAATATAATCACATTGATATGTTGGCGTTCCTTGCCCCAGTAGCTGCCCCATATCAGTGACATTGCTTGTATTGTCATACAACTGATGTGTTCAATATAATCACATTGATACGTTGGCGTTCCTTGCCCCAGTAACTGCCCCATATCAATGACATTGCTTGTATTGTCATACAACTGATGTGTTCAATATAATCACATTGATACGTTGGCGTTCCTTGCCCCAGTAACTGCCCCATATCAGTGACATTGCTTGTATTGTCATACAACTGATGTGTTCAATATAATCACATTGATACGTTGGCGTTCCTTGCCCCAGTAGCTGCCCCATATAAGTGACATTGCTTGTATTGTCATACAACTGATGTGTTCAATATAATCACATTGATACGTTAGCGTTCCTTGCCACAGTAACTGCCCCATAACAGTGACATTGCTTGTATTGTCATACAACTGATGTGTTGACGCACCCACGTGTTGGAAATTTGCATAGAACTCCGATTTTTAGTAGAATTCGATCGATCGTAAAATTTTACAAAATCAACCTACTATGACACATAATATAACAAAAGAAGCGTACTTATTCTTGGAATACCTGTGCAAAAAATGCTAAAAACAACTATTATGGTAACATAACTTTCACGGAAAACCTGGGGGTCATATTGTCATCGGCTCAATATCGCCAACATTTGAGAGCCTCGTGGGGGTCGGAATGTATTTATTTTGACTGGCTCTCCTTCTAGAACCAACAAGTAAGATTCAAAGAAGCCACTTGTCACTGCACCCTTGTCCGCCAAGTAACCATTATTTTGCTAACCGCCCTGACTATTACTGAAGTCTACAAGTACGATGCTTATCAGGTAAAAAAAAATCTGACATATTACGTCAGTAGCAATGTCCATAACTCATAATCATACATTGTTTTTCAATACTTGTCAAACGAACAGGTGTGAGTGGTATTGGGCTTTGTCGATTCGAGTGGCTGGTCACATTTTATGGGAACGGCTGCATGTCAGATAATTACAATATTGGAAGTGGTACAACTTAGCATATTCTTTCAGTATTCAGTTGGCTAGTCGATCGGCACAAATGACTTTGTTTTTCCTTTTGTTCGCTAGTGGTAGTGGTGAAGTCAAGTCTGATCTAAAATAAATGTAATTATAAATGTATTCTACAAAATACTTATTGTGGGCCACCAGGTGACATTCAAAAAAGATGTCGCTTTCAAAACACACATCTTTATTCATTGAGTCACAACTACTGAGTTGCCAACAGGCACACACGGCTTCACGTAATTTAATATTGAACACAACATTCCTCTCCCCAATTATCACGACCAGGCAGCACACGGCGTAAGCCTATTGTCCAATGCTTGTGGTGGGCCAGTTCACAAGACGAACCTATCCGGTGGCTTACGAAACTTGCGGATCTCCACAAAGGAACCACCTTCACACTCGGTTCAGGCGACGCAGACACCAAACCGGTGTCTGTCGGTAACTGTTTTCTCGCATTACTCTCTGCAACCGCATCAGGCTTGTAGTACAGTAGCACTGGATACTCTTGGAGAAGTGGAACTCTTGTGCAGGGTAGGTGGTGTCAATCCATCATCAGCCACGGTCTGCTGTGGTTCATCTGAGAGTCTCTGTAGTAGATGATACTGGTGTGTTTTCCATAGGCTCCCATCACATAGACGTACAATAAACGTACGTGGACCCAGTTGGTTTTCTATTACAGGCGGGATCCACTTGGGTTTTCCCTGAAAGCTTAGAGCCCAGCAGCTGTCGCCTTCCATGAACGTACAATCTACAACATGAGCATCATATCTCTGTTTCTCGAACGCCTGATTTTGTTAAAAAGCTTCCATTGTCCGAACACAGTAGTGTTGGGTAGATCTTAGCCTCCAAATGTTTGTCGTACCTTTGTGATCGTTGCACTCGTTGTTGTTTCTGCTGAAGGCACATGTGCATCGATATACTTACTGTGAGCGCCTTTTAAAAGAAAAGCTGTTGCATTATGGGTAATAGTCAACATCGTGCTGCTGTATTAATTATGGCCAGTTACTAATTCACAAACATAGTATAAATACATAATAGTGGCAACGAGGAACAACATGAAAGCATGTCGGGGAAGAATGCTCGTTTTGAAGTTTATATGCAGCACAAAGCGACACTTGATAACTACGTCGAAAAATTTGAATTCTTTACCTTGAGTACGAACGCTTCTGCTACTCAAAACAATTGTGTTTCTGGCCAGTATTGGGCCAGAATGTTATGGTCAAGTGAATGCACAACTCAATGCAACCTTTAAACTGAAACAGGATCGACAACTCGTATTCCAGAAAACTCGTTCGGTGTCATTTTCGTTGCGAGAAGTCATCGAGGAAGAACTTGATCGACTGGAATCAAGCGGCATACTCTTTCAAGTAGAATCGAGTGAATGGGCAAACCCCACTGTAAAAACTCCGAAAACGGAATGGCATCAAGACATCACCGTCCATTTTCCAGGCGACCATGGACAATATCTAGAGTGAGAACAAAAACGTGCCGATCATCTGAAGCCGATCATCTGAAAACCCTGAGCCTGGTGATGGCAAGGCTCGAGCAAGACAGGGTGAAGTTGAACAAATCGAAGTGTCAACTTCTGAAGTCGGAAGTCCGATATTTGGGCCACTTAGTAAGTGCTAAGGGTATTCAGCCAGTACCTGACAAGGTAGAAGCTATGCGAAACGCGCCTCGACCAATAAATGTTATTGAGTTGCAAAACATTCTTGGACTTGTGTAGTATTATGCAAAGTTCATCGCAAACATGTCAACTATGCTGCACCCCTCTACACACTTCTTCAAACGGGTGTCAAGTTGTCATGAGATGATGGACGTCATGCAGCATTCACACAGTGTTATATCCAGTGATACTCTTCTCTCTCACTATGCCCAAAGCAGAGTTGATTTTGGATACCGATGCGAGCCAATATGACATTGGAGCAGCCATTAGCATCGAGTGAGTGATGGATCTGAGAAACCGATCGCATTTACCTCACGAACTCTCAGCACGGCTGAGAAGAACTACTCGCAAATCGAGAAAGAGGTTCTGGCAATAATATTCGGGGTGAAGAAGTTTCATCTTTATCTATTTGGTCGGTTCTTCAAATTGGTGACAGAAGATCGCCCTCTAGTGCGCATCTTTGGAACAAAACAGGCACATACAAACAATGGCGGCTGCTAGGATACAGCGTCGGGCTTTGTTTCTGGCTGGTTACCAGAAGCAAAGGAGAATGCGAATGCTGACCCGCTAAGCCGATTACCTGTTATATAGCCTGATATGGTGGACCCCGATGAAACAGAGACTGTCACCATGCTATCAGTGGTAGAACTTCCAGTCACAGCTATAAGGATAACATATACTACCAAGAAGGATGTTACAATGGCGAAAATGTACGATTTTACACTTCGATGGTGACCAAGCGGTTCACCAAACTGCTCAACAGATGGCGCTCTGTACCCATATCGAAGCAGGAAAGATGAACTATCCTTAGAAGACGGCTGTCTTCTCTGGGGGGGGGGGGCGGCGTAGATTGATCGTTCAGTGTTCAGAGAGCAGATTCTACTAGATCTACATGCAATGCATCCGGCCGGTTAGAATGAAATCGATAGTGCGAAGCTATGTATGGTGGCATGGTCTTGATGCCGATATCGAGGACTGTGTCGCCAAGTCGGAAACACACCACTATTTCCATGGCCATGGGCTACACAGCCATGGAAACGCATCCACATCGATTATGAGGAGATGGAGGGACAGAATGTTCTAGTGGTGGTCGACATCCATTCAGAGTGGCTGGAAGTTGTCGCTATGTCTAGCACGACTATCAGCAGCACGATGGTTCACTTCGGAAAATGTTTGCAGCATACGGACTGCCACATGAGATAGTATCCGACAAGGACTCACACTTCACTTATCAGGAATTCGGCAGATTTTTGAGGTTGAATGGTGTAAAACATACTCTATGTCCGGCCTATCATCCTGCAACCAACGGACTCGCAGAAAGGAATGTCCAAACGTTCAAGAAGATGCTACCAAGATCAAGCTGCCATCTACCACTGCAACACCGCCTGTCAGATATTCTGTTTCAGTACCGCAACACGCAACACCCGCTTACTGACAAGACACCAGCAGATTTGTTCCTAAATCGTGCATCGCGCACTAGGCTCGCTTTATCTAAGCCCAGTCTCGAATCAAAAGTGCAGTATCGCCGATCGAAGCAGAAACAACTGCACGATGGGGCTCATTCGCATCTACGCATGTCTACCAGAAAGTGAAAGTCAGAAACACGCGAGGAGGGACGGAGAAATGGATGCTGGGAACAGTTGGTAAAATCTTAGGACCATTGTCTATCTGGTTCGACTCCCAGGCAACATAATGCGATCTGTTCACGTTGATCACGTGATCGATAATGACAACAAACCGTCAGCATCAGATAATCTGAGGGACGCTCCTCCGAACATTGTGTCGCCGAACGTGCCCTCGGTAGTACCGCTTGCTGTACCGCTGTCTGCAATTTTGTCATTGAACGTACTGCCTATGTTACCACCATCAGCGATCGGTCCGGTCGATCCAAGACCGGCTATGGTGCTTACTTCGCCTGATACGACAGCAGTGAAGTCGCCCTCACGACCTGTTGAATTAGCGTCTCCAACCGTCAGGATATCATCTCGTGTTCTCAAACCTGTAGTTACACTTCTGACTTTATCATAACAAGTATCTCTGGCAGTTTGAGAAAGACTTTCAGACATAATTTCAGGTAAAAGAGAAGTTCCATTAATGGTAGAAGAATGTTATGTATGGATATAACAGGTACCAACTTGATGATTGCATCGCCCGTGTTACGGTACCGTTCAAAAGTAAAAGCTGTTGCATTCTGGGTAATACTCAACCTCGTGTTGTTGTGTTAATTATGGCATGTTACTCATTCACAAGCAAAGTATAAGTACACAACACAGTGGTACCGCTGGTGGTTGTTTGCTATGCATCTGATATATGGCACAGTTTTTCATACGCATTTCAATTGCAGTATCTAGTCCCGGCTACCACAAATAGCTTTCATTTTGACAATGCCAGAGTGTGTCTCGTGCAGTTCGTCTAGTAGGATATCACGACCCTTTGGGGTATTATGACTTTGGATTCCCAGAACAACGCACCATGTTGTACACTCAATTCGTCTTTCCTGCGACTATAAGCTGCTAACTCGCTTGGAGAGACAAGCTTCTTTCCACAAACTGAAGAACTCGCGACAACACAGGGTCTGTTGCTGTCCACTTGTCGATTTTCTCTGCAGTGATCGGTGTGTTATCCATGATGGACAGCGCTAGGAGAACTTCCTCGGGCATCGACACTTATTTTGGTGCACATGGTTGTGGTAGACCTCACAAACCATCAGCGTTTCTGATACTTTGACATGGCTTGTACTCTAAAGAGTACTGTTAGTTACTCAGTGTGAGCGCCCATGTTTGAATTTGGCACTAGACATTGCTGAGATTGTACGGCCTTCCGTCAAGAGTCCATGCAACGGCTTGTGATCTGTTTATAAGATGAATGCACGTCCGTACTTGTGGAATTTGATGATCCCGTAGACAAGTGCTTCTCCAATTGTGCTATTGTGATAGTAGTGGATGAACCCCAAGAAGCTGCGTAGCTCCTGTGCATAAAATTCGCCGTTAGCTTTTCTTTTGCTTGTGCGAAACTATCATCGATGACAACCCCTACCACGTCACATAGTTCGAACACTGCCTCCCTAACATAATGCAGCATCATCGTTTTGATACGCACAACGTCTGTGTCGGTTTAGCCACTTAAACTATAACATTTTCGAAGCTCCCATCACGCACCAGCACTGTCCACTAGAGCGGTGCTAAAGACATTTTGCCCCATCTCACTCCTTCAACTAGGAAAGGCTAAATGTTCACGAGTGACAAGGTATACAATATGTTCTGTTTCCGGTTCTCAAATTAGTTAACATTTTCATTTTTGCCCAAACACCATTGCTTTGGTCTGGAGCCCTGTGTGTAGCAGCCATGGTATGACAAGAAAAGTCACTTATCTGATCAATGTAGATTATCCAGTTGAAATCTGCAACAGTTCGCTCGTTGTAGAACGTCGGTTTCAGATAGCGACCGGTGAAAAAGCCGTTAATCTTCGTTTCGATTAACTGCTTCGGAGGGTGAATTTGTTTCTCAACGATGCCACGACGCTATAAATGAGGTTAATATATCGGTACCGCACTCTGTCGGCCGCAAAGCACATTGGTACTGATATGTGTATATATGTCTTAAAAAGAAATTATTGATAATTACAAATGTTTAAATGTTCATGGGTTTACCAGATGCTTCTAAAGCCTTTGACAGAATAAGACACTCTACACTGTTTAATAGATTAATTGGTAGACAAGTACCTAGTTATATTGTTATAATTATGATATACTGGTACAAACTATGTTTGTACGCTGGTGCAGGATTTTATCGGAGGGATTTCAAGTCTCTAAAGGTGTCATGCAAGGTTGCATACTCTCACCTGTTTAATGTATATATTGATGATCTAAGTGCTGCACTGACACAATATCGCACTGGCTATTGTATTTATGACAAATATAATCATAAAAAGTGCAATACTCATAAGTAGAGGAAAGCATATGAAAAATGTATGTCACCTTGCATTTAAGTTAAATGGAGAGGACATTAAAGAAGTGAGTAATGTACCTGGGTCATATTATATGCAGTAACTCTAAGGATGACAAAGATATAATGCGTCAGTGTCGCCAATTGTATGCCCGTGGTAATGTATTACTTAAATTTTATATGTGCACAAATGATGTCAAGATCAAGCTGTTTAGTATATTTTGCTCATCTATGTATACAGCTCAACTGTGGTGAAATCATACTGTATTACATATTACATGTATGTCACAATAATATGTTTAGATGATCACTCAGACTACCCAAATACTGTAGTGCGTCAGGTATGTTTGCGGAGAGACTGACTCCTGACTGTGAAGCAGTCATATGAAATCTTGTATATAAATTCATGTCACGTTTAGATAAATCTAGAAACACACTGATAACTGCGCTATAAATAATATATTTTGTCATTTAGTTTTTTTACATTTAGTCATGCAACTAAGCATCCTGCGTCTACCAGTGCTGTTTCAAATTTATTTGTAATATTTAATGCCGAGTAAATGTATATGTCGTTCAACTTTTGGATTAATTGTTGTGTTTTAGACTCGCCACACATGATTTTGTCACAGTTCGTTGGTCACCAGATATCCTTGAGGGCAACAAGAGTACGCACTGCTCCGTCAACATACTTCAGCCATCATCGGGTCCTTCGAAACGACGCCGGATACAGACGAAGGCAACGGATCAGCCGATATTGTCTACTATGTTTAGCAGCAGTTCTCATTCTACAACTCGTTGCGAACAACTCCGTCGACAACCTGTGGACATTCCACCAACACTTCCGACTGTCCGAAGTGAGGAACATTATGTTAGTGATGAACAATCCTCTCTGTCCTCTGCAGCAGCTGCTCATGATGATGCTTTGACATGTTTGGATGACAGTCATTCCATATATAGCTCAGATGATGTTGGTAGTGACTCTGAATGTAGCCATGTGAGCAAGGAAAATATCAATAAAATGGTACAAAATGCATTTAATAATTTTCCAATTTTTTTTCAAAAGTACACCGTGGAATAATGACAACGTAAATATATTCTTCTCACGTATATTTCGGTTGTATCATTGGATAGAGATTTCAATAAACTTCATTAAAAAAGCAATAGATTAGAAACTACAGCTGGAAAATCGCATGATTACATGTTGATAGGGAACTGGAGTGCATGTAGTTTTAATGTGTGGTGTATATGAGTTATTAACGTGGATGGAGGCTAATCTAGTTTATATGTTAATACAGGAATTCAAAATGTATGATGACATATATGAATTTATGCAACTTACCAGGTGCATAACAAGTTTTATGAAATAACCAAGGCAGGTCTTCGCTAAACTTGCCCTGGGTGTCCGAGACTACACCGGAACTATTTGGCCAAATAAATTATATTACTCCGCGCTATCCAGCCATTCACGGCTTAGCGAAAACCAATTCAAACCGGAGCCAGTAGCTTGAATCTTTGTCTCTGCATTGCGAAGTTGTGTCTAAAATTTGTCTCTCGAAATCCGCCCTCCTCACCACATTTCTTCCTTATTTTCAACGCTTAGTTTAAATGCGATTGTACATCGTTGATGAAATAGCAAGTAGGAAGATGTCGAAACCGCTTTCCCCACGTTTGGCTTTATATTAGATGAACACGGGGGTTTGTCCCCTAGTAGTTGGTGTTCATGGTTTTTTTTTGCGCAGACAGGCTTCCTGTTTCTTCATCGGTTTCTTGGCTTATGTTTATATAGGTTAGCGAAATGGCCCCACCTGTTTGTAATTAAATTTGTGTATTGGTGGTGGAATGTCTGTATTCTTTGCATTACATGTTCATGACGATTTCTTGATGTATATATGTTATCGTCATGCCTGTAGGAATGTGGGCTCTGAGAAACTTGCCGGACGGGGCTGTACATTTGTTCAGTTCTTGTCTGGTTTGCTTTGAGGAGCTCACATTCCTGTTAATGTTCTTCCCAAAGTGGCTGCGTGATAAGCAGTCCACTTTGTAATAAAAACATCATTTAGTTGGATCGTTTCAATTCTCTACTAATCAAACACAACCTATCGTAGTGCCGTAAACTATATGCAATAGAAAACACGAGTTATATAAAAACACACAGATTGGAGATAACGTTTATTGCAGATAAACGCTTCTCGTCTTTTCTCAAATGCATTGTCTAATCAGTAGTTCACACAGAGGATCATTTTTGTTATAACATTATTATCAGAGGATCATTCTTATTATTCAAACATTATGCCAACTGATCATTTCAAAGTTTGCAGAGCTAGGTGAAACTAATGTTGATTGCAAACATATCACTGCTTAGTGACACGACTGGAGAAGCAGCTGTTAACGTTTCTGTTCAATCATAACATAATTATTAAGAATCAGCCAGACTATGACATGCGGTCATTAAGACCAAATTAATTGAAAATACACAAAAAAAGTAATTAAAAAGGAATTGCTTACAACTGAGAGATTGATCTTTCTTTCATTGTCACATTCATTAAAATACAATCAATTGACAATACATAATAAGAAAATGATTAAAAAGGAATTATTTACACCTCACAGAGATTGCTTTCTTTCATTGTCACATTCATTAAAATACAAACAAGTGATAATACATAATAAGAAAATGATTAACAAGGAATTCCTTACAAGTGACAGAGATTGCTCTTTCTGTCATTGTCACACTTGTATATAACTATGATATGTGTGCGCATGTGTTCATAAACACAGGTGATAGAGATTGCTCTTTCTGTCATTGTCACACTTGTATATAACTATGATATGTGTGCGCATGTGTTCACAAAAGCATTATGTGCATTATGCATTCGTATTGATATTTTGAATATGCCACTGCAACATAATATTGTCTAACTGCATGAATCGTGACACTATTCTTCCAGAAGCTAACTATGATTTACAACACTAATTGCAGAACATAAATAAAAGGTTATTCAAAGATGATCCTTTACGTTTCATTAGTGATCCATTTGTGGCGTTCTCTCAGTTTACTCTTCACAGACCAACTACCCAAGGTGTGTAGCTGCCCTTCTTCGGTTCGGGAAACTGAAAGTGAAACATCGAATAAGAGGGGGTAGATACTTACAAAAATATATAAAGACACTAGTGCAGTAGATTTGTTTATAATTAGTTCACATAACGTACGTTGTGCAAACATCTACAACATTCAACATGGATGAATCTGTAAGATATTGAGTCTGGAATTCAACTTGTTGGTATGTCCGGACGCTCATTCACATGAACGCAATGTTAGCTTTGCATGTGCAAGGAATCGACTGTACTATACACTATTCAATTTCATTTCAATATTAAACTATCAGTAGTGAAAAAAAAACACAGACACTCAATATGTGTCAAAACATTCCACTGTTACTATCAGCGAAATTACAATACCACAGTCCCCCTCTTATAAGGCCCTTCTCACAGTAAATAAGGCTTTACCATCATAATTCTCCCCTCACAACAGGTCACCTTATACGTTCATGTGCCCTTGCAGAAAGCCTCCTAAAACTTCACTATTGCCGTATTGCTATCAGGTCCCTGTTTCTACATTAACATATCACTGTACCCGCTTGGTGAACTGGTCGGCACACGCCATGCGGATCTTCTCGGCCGTGGCAGGACTGTTGAGTTGGAAGAAGTTGTTGAGTCCGACGTCAGCGCGGGCTGCCGCGATCGCGTGTCTGATGGCGTAGAAGACAGAGGCCGCGAGGACGAGGGGAGGCTCACCGATAGCCTGGAACAGCCAAAGCACGATTATGTTGGTTGGTGTGGCTTCGGGTCGATCAGATTTAAAAACTTTTAAAGACCAATACTTCAAACATTTAACAACGTTTCCATTCATACAAAATTACAAAGACTTTTTTCCATTCAAACATCCTTTATGAGCCATTTATTTACTTGCTGATCAAACTGTATCATTTCATTAAAGAAGCATATTGCTCTGCAATGGGCAGTTCCACCTCTACTGATTTTTAACTCAGGCCTAAGTTGGCTAAATCACATTTAAGACCTTTTTAAAAAATATCCTACTTTACAGTCATTTTCAAATCCTTACGACACAAGATCCCATTTAAGAAACCCTGTAATTGTAAGAATGATTTCCACACCAAGTTGTTTTCTGCAAGCAAGCTGAGCTATACACACACATTCAATGCGTGGAATTTTCAGAACTCACCTTAGACGAGTAGACGGCGCGTGGATTGGAGGCTCCTTTCAAAAGTGTCACGTTCAGTTGGACAGGAATGTTGCCAAAGCCAGGGATCTTGTACGTGCCCGGACCACAGGTGTACAGGGCACCAGCCGTGGAACGTCGCTCTTCTTCCAGGACAAAAAGGCCATATCCCTACAACACGCAGGCAATTTATTTCGGATATAGTTAACACAATATAAATGCATGTGACTTCCCATCGATTACAACACATAGTGTTACTACCGTGGATATTCATTCTCTTCCGCCTCCAGCCTAATACTTCCTATAATCCAGCAAGTGTATGATGTATATTGTGATATTCCTCTTAGACGCTTCACATCTCGGACGCCAAACTGTCTGGGCTATTACCCTTTCTACGAAAAACAGAATTACCTGTTTTAGTTATTACGTATAATTGTCCGCGATGCTATCAGCAACACTGTGCGAACAACTACGTACAATTGTTCACAACGTCATGCGTCTACAATTGTCCAAATGTATACTATGTAGTACAAGGGCAAGTCATCACCAGACATTGCAGTAACTGCCAGTATTATGTCGCAATTTCGAGAGTTGACTATTGACTGGCAGCACGAAGCACCAAGGCATATATGGATATTTTTGTGATAACGTTGTGTATCTTGAAATTAGGTAAACATTGTTTTCATGACATCCACTTACGAACTAAAAGTTATCCCTTCCGCATAATGGATATTTTTCGCTAGTCCTTTCAATGATTGGACGAGTTCCTCCATAAATCGCTTTAGCTGTCAGGAATATCGTGTAGTTTTGTCTAAGTCTGCTGTCACATCTGTGGTGTTCGGTACAGAAGTAATGAAGAAATCCAAGACCGTATTTGGCTTGAAATCATCGTCTATTGTTGTGTAGACCTCATGGCTACACTCATATACACCAATACTCCTGACGTCACATAAACTGCGTAATACCGCATGCATATTCATAGTTAAACCTTAATAGCAAATAATGCATTACTACTGTACAGTCTTAAAACATCACTGTTTAACACTGCCGAAAACGTATGTTTAATATTACGGATACGGAGAAATTCCTCAAATTCGTGGGATATCAACTGCGGTCCGTTGTCCGATACGATTTCCTCGGGGTAACCTTCCCGACTGAACAGAGTTGTGAGAAAGCTAATTACCGCTTTGACGATAATATCTGAAGCAAATGCAATTTCGGGCCACATACTGCGATAATCGATTAAGGAAAGTGTGAACCTCTCGGCAGTTGAGGAAGAATAATCAGGACCGACAAAATCTATACCCAGTTTTTGTCAAGGTCGGTCAGGTAGTGTAACTGGCTGCGTAGGAGCCACCCTAGTAACTGCAGACTTGTTTGCCATTCATTTAACAAGTTCAACAGTGTTTAACCGCTTCTATCATTTGTACGTCAATTTTTGGCCACCAATACAGACTTCGTAATCGCAGTTTTTTGTATCGCGAGAGCTTGTCAGCAATTTTGTTTGCGAGCCAGGTTTGTATTCAACTGTGTAATGCTAACGTAATAATCGAGCGTTCTATCTCGCTATTCTCATAGGTCTGTGACCAGTACCCTTCGAGGAGAGTAAGGTTATTTGTAAATGACTTATCTTCCTTACATTTCAAATTTTGTATAATATGTCTCCGTGAGAGCTGGTTATCTGATACGGATGACTTATCATTAATACAATTAAGTGGATATGACTGTATATCCCAAGGAAAAAGCTGCAGCAATAAAGGTGGATTAATAACATATATAGATAAACAAATTAATTACGAATTAAACATGAAATTGAACACGTATAAACATTAGGAGGGGTAAATAATACAAGTAAATGGAGGAAGCTTACCACAGACGATCACTATAGGAAATATATACCGACCTCCAAGGCTATTAAATGAAAATTATAATGAATTTCTAAATGAATTTACAACAGTCATATCATCTATGCAAAATCATAAAAAATTATCTTATTCTAGCAGGGGACTATAATATAAATATGCTAAAAACAAATGAGCAAGAACATTGTAGCAGGTTCTTTGACATGTTAACTTAATTTAGTCTCTTCCCCAAAATCATTCTTCCTACCAGGTTTACAATCTGTAATGTCTCACTATTTGATAATTTATTTTGTAATTTAACAAAATATATATTAGAGAGTAAAGCAGGAATATTAATTAAACAATCAATCAAGCTAAAAATAAATATATGATGAGTAAATTAGTGAAATTTAATAAATATATACATAAAAAGTCTACATGGATAACTCAACGTCTGCTAGCCTCAATACGACATATATATAAACTTAACAAACAAATAAAATTAACAAATCCTGATCCTCTAGAACATGAAATGTGATTAATCTAAACACATACAATGTTATATTGAAAAGGAGCCTTCGTATAGCAAAGCAATCATATTTTGAAACACGTTTTAATCAATTCAAATTTGACATAAAAAAATACTTGGAAAACTATAAATTAAATCCTGTCTAAAAGTAAAACTAATAAATCATTTCCTACATATTTTAAAGAATCAAATTCTATTATGACAGATAAATTGGAAATTGCAAATAAATTTAATGCATTATTTACTAGGGAATCATCTGGCAAACAATATTAAATACAAAGGTTTCCATGATCATTCGTATTATTTAAATAAAAAAGTAAACTCTGTTTTTACATTTAACAAAATTGAAGAATATACTGTAAAGAGAATAATAAATAATCTACCCAACAGAAATAGTTATGGGTTTGATGTTTTTTCCACCAAACTACTAAAATTAATTGAACCTGCAATAACAAAATCTGTAACATTATTAACAAATCAAGTATTAACCACAGGAGTATTCCCTGATAAATAAAAAATTGCTATGGCAATTCCAATTTATAAAAAAAGGCGAGCCAACAATATTTAATAATCATAGACCCATATCTCTTCTACCAGCTATCTCAAAAGTATTTAAAAAATTAATTTGTTATCAGTTGTCAACTTATTTAAAAGACTCCAAACTTTTCTTTGACCATGAATATGGTTTTTGACCCAAGCATTCAACGGAATATGCTGCACTGGAATTAATAAATAGGATTATAACCCAAATGGATCAGGATGAAATACCCATAAACATAAATTTGGACCTTTCTAAAGCATTCGATATCATTGACCATTTAATTGTAATTGACAAATTAAAATATTATGGCATAAATGGTACAAACCTGAACTTATTCAGTAGCTACCTAAATAACCATAAACAATATACTGAAATTGATCATATAAAATCAAACATGTTACCAATAACAACTGGCATACCACAGGGCTCAATCCTAGGACCTCTGTTATTTATTATATATATATATATATATATATCAATGATTTTGCACAAACCAGTAAAATGTTTAATTTCATCATTTATGCTGATGACACAACATTATCTAGTACTTTAAATACTTTTAATGATAACATACAAAATGACAATTTAGAATCTTTAATAAATGATGAACTTTTAAAAATAAATGAATGGCTCAAAATAAATAAATTATCATTAAACATTGAAAAATCTAAATATATGACATTCCAAAGGACAAATAAAAATGTACAGACGCTTACTCTGAAGATAGATGACACGAATCAAGAATGAAATATATACTTATAAAACTAAATACGAATTTGCAAAGAAATGTCTTCGGCATAATTTACAATTTTTACTTAATAATATTCCCACTATAGTTAAGGAAAAGCTTAATACACACAGCATACAAGGATTTGCTCAGTATGCAAAACTTAATTTTTTACAAAATTATCAAGATTCATGCACAAGGCAAAATTGCTATATATGTATGCAACATTAAAAAAATACAAACACCGGTCACCTTATATTAAAAAGCGCCTAAACTGTAAACACACATAATCAAGCGAGAAGAGTAATACATGAACGCGTACATGCACACGAACAAGCACATGCACGCACATACTCACACACACACACACACACACACACACACACACACACACACACACACACACACACACACACACACACACACACACACACACACACACACACACACACACACACACACACACACACACACACACACACACACACACACACACACACACACACACACACACACACACACGCACGCACACACACACACACACACACACACACACACACACACACACACACAATCAGAGATGATATTATTATCATGTTTTTTTTTCTTCTCAAAAAAATTATATATGTTTGACCAACTGATTTAGTTTAATTTTATTTTGCAAGGTGGCTCCTCGATTGCGACTATCAAAGTCTTAGAGGAGTATCCTGACCCTATTTGTTTGTTTACCTTAATATATACTATGTTTACTTACAACCATATACACCTGTATTGTTTAAAATTATAATTTAACATGTACACACACACACACATATATATATATATATATATATATATATATATATTTATATGTATGTATATATGTATTATGTGAAATGTATGATGGGTCAAATAAAAACATTTCTTCTTCTTCTATCAAAGCTTGGTGATCTGTGTGAAGAGTGAAATGTTCTGGAGCCATCAACGTTCTGGACGCACATGCCACCATGACTTCCGAATCATCGTTTTGAATTTGCGTAAGCACCGCCCCGACTCCGTACCCACTGGCATCTGTCGTTACGATAACTTCGTTCTTAGCGTAAAACAATGCCATACATCGACTGTTCACGATATTGGTTTGATGTCGCGGAACGCGCGATCGGCATCTTCAGTCCAGTAAAATGTCTCGGTATTTTGCACTTCTCTCATCGTGCTTACTTTGGTTGAGAAGTTGGGGATAAACTTCGCGTAAAATCCCGCGAGTCCCAGAAAAGATCTGAGCTGCTGCTTATTCTTAGGAACTGCAGCCTCAACAATGCCAGTCACCATTTCGTCGTTGGGCCGAGTACGAGTGTTCATCTATCACGCAACCGAGTATGTTCATCGACGGAACATCAAACTCGCACTTGTCATTTAGAGTCATGCCTCTATCTTGCAAGCGTAGAAGAGTGTTTTTATCACGCGAAGCCTTGTCACGACCAAACATTACGATGTCATCGATAAAGCATTTGACGCCTGGAATGTCCGCTAGAATGGTCGACAAAATTTTTTGGAAACGCAAAGGCGTTGACGCACAAATTGTGCGAAAACGAAACACTCCTTCATGCGTTACAAAGGCTGTAAGATCTCGGCTTTCGGGATCTCGTTCAAGCTGTTTAATACCGTATACATAGTCATGAGAAGTTACATGATGCACTGACATGGGTATAATGCAGAACAACACAACTCCGTCCCCTGCGTACCTTTGTCAATGGTCTTGCCACGTAGCGTTATCTCACTGGATAACACATGTCCTATTGTAAGTTCCCCATTAACATTTATTTCAGCACAAAAAAACGTATCAATTTAGAGCAAACCTACAAATTCCATGTACAAACCCCAGCATAATGACTCGACTGATGCATTGCAAGCATTTTAGTAATGTAACTAAAATAAATGTGATTCTAGTAATGCAAAAACTAGTAAGGTATGTGAGTAATATGTGCATGTGTGATTGAATAGTATCATTAATTCTGTATAATATGAAGTAATCCAGTAATTACTTTATGGTATATTTATTTATATGCTCTTTTTTACTTAGAATTGTATGTGGTGATATGAAATGGGAAAGTCCTACATAAGTATTACACTTCTGCTTTCCACATTTTCACTTGAATATCTATTATTATACTAGTAGTTGTTTAGTACCAAAAAGACCAAACAACTACTTATACTCGGTACTATCATTGTATCATTCTTATAGTGGTGGAAATAAATTCAATTCAATTAAAAAATTCTAGATAGAGACTGACAAACTATGAACTAGCCTCGGTTAACCAGACGCGGTTGTCTAGCGCCACTGTTTGTCGCACACATCATCGCCTGGATGCAGAGTGTGCTTTTCATTGTGTCGGAAATTATGTACGCACCCAGATTAATTAAATTAATTATATTAATTAGGCGCTCATCCTGGGAGTTGACTAACTCACCAAATAAGAGTGAACTTTTATCAGTTTATACGATGCAATTCTAATCAACTTTAACATTTATTATGCTGACACAACTGTCACACTAAATAAGTTAAATCAGCCAAAATAAATTTATAGTGAATAATCTTGATAACGATGCTGATTAGCTGCTGACGTGCCATGGTAATACCTACACAATATGGAGTGGGTAACAGTCAAACCACGCTTTCGAAGCCAGACTCTCTTCTCAGTGAGTTCACGAAGGCGAACAAGATTCGGATAAGCGAAACTAACTATGAGCAGACATTTTTACGTCGCTGAGGGCATTCATAAATCATAGTTGTCAACTTCACCCACAAGTCGTGGATGAAATGCACAAATTGGTTACAGCAATATATATTAAATTACTGTTCATATTTAAGAGCGGAAATTGCCTCCCTTCCAGATGATATCTGCCTCACCTGCAGAAAGCCACCCTCGATCTGTCCAACGTCAATGGCAGGATTCAAACTTCGGCCAATGTCCATCACGATGTCCGTGCGCAACACCTGAAATTAAATAAATTAAAGGTGTTAAATAAACGTTGTAGTCTCTTGAATACTCGCTGTGTGGTGAATTAACACTAAAGGAAATATATCATTGACTTTAATGGTTCCTCCTCAATTGGATTTTATCGCTAGTCTCATTTCAAATTCATTTCGTGAAAAATATACCTAGTATCCACTGGAACATGCTAACTCGTTTGTGCAAATTTTGCATGTATTTTTATGTGAAATCATCAGACAAACTATTTAATGATTGCAAATATGTTAAATAAGTGAAAACGGAAACGCTGAAAAGTAAAACAAATACCCTTGGTGAAATTTTATAACTTTTTCATGTGATCGGCGAGAGGATGGAAGTCACACCCGTGATTGGCATATATCCACAAGTGCCTACCATTTTGGATTTCCAGTATTTTGAGCCTTACCATGTCTAATGATTAAAGTCAATTCTTATGATGATTTGTACGCATTTTTTATTAAAGCAACTGCGGATGTTACATAAACTTTTCACACACTACATATTTGGACACCAATCATCCGGATTCGTGGTAGGCTAAATCAGTTGAGGATAGAATGTTAATGAAGAATGGCTGCTTAAGACCAGCACAACAGTTATTATATTATTTCAAGTCAAGTAGTAGTAGTAGTAGTAGTAGTAGTAGTAGTAGTAGTAGTAGTAGTAGTAGTAGTAGTAGTAGTAGTAGTAGTAGTAGTAGTAGTAGTAGTAGTAGTAGTAGTAGTAGTAGTAGTAGTAGTAGTAGTAGTAGTAGTAGTAGTAGTAGTAGTAGTAGTAGTAGTAGTAGTAGTAGTAGTAGTAGTAGTAGTAGTAGTAGTAGTAGTAGTAGTAGTAGTAGCGAAACTAGCAACTCAAATCTTTCTCAGCTTCACTAAATAGCCAACTCACTCGCTTCTTCCATCCCTCTCTCTCCCACTCCCCTTTCCCCTATCTCCAACTACCCCATTCCCTGTCTCTTACTCATTCCCTTCCCACCCCCCGTCTTCAACTCTGCCTTTCCCCTCTCTCCCACCCCTTCCCCCTTCCCCCACTCCCCCTTTTCCCTCTCTCCCACTTCCCTTCCCCTCTCTCACACACCCCTTCCCTCAATCTTGCCCTCTCTCCTACTCCCCTTTCCCCTCTCTCTCTCTCTCCCAATCCCTCCCTTCCTCTTTCCCCGTCTCTCCTACTCCCTCCTTTCCCCTTCCCCCATTTCCCCCTATTTCCCACTCAACATTTTTCCTTTCTTAAATTGCCTCCCTTACCCTTTTCCATTCCCTTTTCCACTCTTTCCCACCCCCCTTTCCCCTCTCCCCCACTCCTTCCCTTCTGCCTCCCCCTCTCTCCCACCCCATTTCCCATCTCACCCACTCCCATTCCCCCTCCCTCCCACCCTCCCCCTCCTGCTGCCTCCCTTCCCATTTCCCTCTCTCTCCCACTCCCCCTTTTCCCTATCTCCCATTCCTCCTTCCCCTTTCCCCTCATTCCCCTTCCCTTTCTCTACCACTCCCCATTTCCCCTTTCCCCCTCTCCCTCCCTTCCTCTTTCCCATCTCTCCCACTCCTTTTCCCCTCTCTCTCCCACTCTCTTTCCCCTCTCCCCACTCTACCCTTTCCCCTCTTTCACACTTCTCCTTTCTCTTCTCTCCCACTCCATCTTTCTCTCACACACACTCCACCAATTCCCCTCCTGCTTTCTCCCCCTTTCCCCTATATTCGTATACACTGTTTGCCCTCTCTCCACTCGCTTCTTCCCCCTCTCTCACACTCCACCTTTCCGTTTTCTCTCTCTCTCCCACTCCACCCTTTTCTCCCACTCCCCTTTCCCTCTCTCTCCATCTCCTCCCCATTTACCCTCTCTCCCACTCCACCCCTTCCCCTCTCTCCCACTCCCCACTTTCGTCCTGCCTCCCACTCTACCCTTTCCTCCTCTCTCCCACCCCCCTTTCCCCTCTCTCGCTCAGCATATCAACATGAAATATCTCTTTCAAGTAATTTTATCAGCTGTTTTCTTTGTATGACTGTCACAATTTAAATGTGTGCTATTTTGACGCCTAAATCATTAAAACCATTTACACGTGCAATATTTGTCCCATCTATTTGCAAAACGGGATATAATATCAAAATCAAAGGATATGTTTATACCCATTATGTTTTGCACACATGAACCGAATCCCCCGAACAGATCAATGTGGAAATCTTGTTTATCGCAGGCTGCACTGTGGCAAATATCGCTGCAAATCAAAGTAATGAAACCTAAAATTTTAATGGTTGTCTTGAATCAATTAGACCTCAAAAGCCCAAAGAGGCTTGGGGAGTCCCATGTCATTTTTCTGAGAATCTCACACAGTAACAGCTACATCAGCATCAAAACCAAAATACTGTGGTCTGATCATAATGAGTCATAACACGAGATGTATTTACTATACAAAAAACCTTGCAGGAATATTTGATACGTTCGTATTATATAAAGTATAATATGTTAAATATTAAAAAAACAATGGTAAAATTATTTATTTTATGTATTTTTAAGTCGTGGAAAAAACAAAATCAGTCATAACACGAGATTTTAATGATTGAATGAATGATTGAATTAGAATGAATGAGTTTATTTCACTATTGTACATAATACGCGATTTCAACTGAATGCGAACAAAAGTGAAATAGGGAAGGCATTAAAAGTATTTCGAATTATATAAAGCGTTTCTTCCCCCACAAAAACACATGATTGATAAAATCATAACTTAATTTATACAAATGCATAGAATAATATATATATATATATATATATTATATATATATATATATATATATATATATATATATATATATATATATATATATATATATATATATATATATATGTCTAGTATTTAAAATTATGTAAATCACAATCTGTCAAATATGCATTAAACAAAATAAAAAATAATTATTTTATGTAATTTATTAAGGGAGGAAAACGACATATTATCTAAATTTTGACAATATTCAATATTTTACCTACACGGAGTAATGTCACTTCAGTAAAAACTTCGCCAAAATGTTCATTTATTATTTATGCAATTTAAAAAACCCGGTATGTAGACTCTGACATAGTAACAGCTTGAAATCACACGAGTTCCGGACAGAATTTTCTTAAACGAATTTACAACAAACGTTGTCCGCCAGAGGGCGACCCTTGAATTACATGTAATTTGTAGTGTGTTTATTATTGGCTTAACGGACGTAGTTTCAATCGACAGTATAGCTTTTGTGCTGATTTCATGTTACGATTACCATGCGCAGACCGATGCATAGCTTAATTTCAGGGTAGTCGGCCACCTTAATAAATACTTTCTGCACATATGCACTTATTATTACTTATCTACACTGATTGCTTCAGTGTTATACACCCTCTCTGTCAGGGCGTCTAACTGCATCAGTACGCCTGGCAGATCGACCTGTTGCAACATGGAACTTTCAATTGCTGTGTTAACCAATAATATTGCTATTTCAGATTTACAGGGTTCGCATACGGCAACTAGTTCTAGCTTAGTTCTCAGAAACACGTCGTCCAAGACAGCAAGTGGGACGTAGTGCAAATGATTCAGCGTACATCCACACGTGGCTTGGGATAAACAGACAAATCCATGTTTCAACAGTTCGATTTGCCAGGGGTGGGGTAGTACTACTACCAACCCTAGCTAACGAGGATGGTGTGACAGTAACATACACGATGGCAAGAACCCTGACAGGGACACTGACCGTGTGATCGCCCGTGAGGGTGTCTATCTCAACCTCAGAGACAGCCACTCCGGAAGTGAAGTAGCTGAACATAGGTCCAGTGTTTGTCTTCCAGTCATACATGGCCACGTCACGAATTCTTGAAGAAAGAGATATGGTACATCCAGACCATGGTACAAAGTGTACATTCGTACCAGCCCCCCCCCCCCACACACACACATACATTAAAGTCCCCCACAAGATTGTAGTTATTTGAACAATATTTTTTTTGTTCAGTGCTGCCAAAATGCGCAAATAGTTCATTAGAGCTTGAGAAAGTTCAGTCAGATCTGACTATTCACACGATCACATCTCTAGAACCGCTAGTAACTACATACTGTAGATTGATCAGGAGAACAGTATACATATTCACGTTCTATTTTCTTGTTTTTCACCATACACTGTGTGTTATCAATGTATTCTGATAGCTTTGTATATTTACTCTCCATAAAGTTAACTTTTATAGCAATTACATTCCTCTAAATTACTTTTGTTCATGGATAAAGCATGCCTCTTTCAAGTAATACATCCCGTTTTTCAATATTTTCAATAGTTTGCAAAAATACGTTTTTCCAATTTGAAATCATCATATCTCAGGTAGTAATGAAGCTATACCAATGAAATTTAGATCGATGTGCTCCTTATTATGTTCTTTATGCAACCATTGAGATGCTGTTTTTGTTTATTGTATAATTTTGGTGTGATCTTAGTAGTCATAATGGAAAATGTGGGTTTTTATTAAATAAATTAATATTTTTTTTATAGAAATATGAAGTAATGGCAATACATTGCATCTCTTCATGGTTGCATAACACGAGGTGTTGTAAATGAGAAATTAAAAGAATTACACTGTTATCTGAAATTTTGCAGGATTTACAGTGTTTCCAAACTATGCTATATTTATCATATTTGGCTGCCATCTTTGTTTGTTACCATGGAAATGGGGGTTTGGCAGGACATTGTTCAATATTTGTTTTACTCAGCAAGACCCACTGTACAGTTTGGACTAAAACAGTATTATGTATGTATTAGCTATGCAATTAAAAAAATAAATCCTATCCAAGTAAGGTGTCTCCCTTAAGGGATATGGCCCACATTTGTTGAATGGCGTGCGAATTACAAAACATCAGCTCTTGCAAGTGTTTTAGCCTTGTGCAAAGTCAGTGAGCTCCTTTTGAGCATGCAAGACAAACAAGAGGACATAGATATATTATAATCTTGGGGGGTTTATTCGTGGTCTTACAGAGTTTAGTTACCAGTTTTATAGGCGTGTATCACTCTGGGTCACAATATCAACTTACTTGGCATTAAACTGTTGCACAGAAGCACAACACTTAATATTGATTCTGTTTGTATAAAATTGTGTTCTCCTGGAATAAAACATCGGTTATTAAACTGTTTATTACTTACTAACACACGCTGATCTTTTTCCGTACAAAATCATAGCTAAAATTGATTGTTCTGAATTACATCAAAATCAAACGAAGTGAAATATAAAGCAGACAGGATTCAACTGACTTGTAGAAACCGGTTGTAGATAGACTGACTCGGTCCATGTAGGCAGCATTTACCTGTAAACAAACATCAGAAACATGATTTTGGGAGGGGGCACAAGAAAACTAGGACTAGAAAACAAAAGTTTAATGGAATATACAACATAGCATGCGTAATAACAAACACAAATTATAGCAATTTATATAAATAAAATGTCTACGTTATAACTTTTAATGTCTGTATAGAATCATAATTATCATACGGCTCGATGAGAAAACTGCCAGTAAACGAAAGGGTTATTGGCATTAAACGCTACAAAGTCTCTGAAACAATTTCATTAAGCCACTAACTGGTTTAAAAGCAATGTACAGTGTACTATCATACTTTTTACCTACCCAATCTACCCACGAGCCACTGGGGTTCTTTTCCCTGTATGGTTCGAGACGTTGTAGGATGGTTTCACAGGCGTGCTGTTGAAGGAAGAAGCAAAACGTTTATGCAGTATGTTTTTCTACGTTGACTTCCAACATGACATCATATACGATAACATTTCACTAAATTGAACCTGGCAAACCACTCAAATTAGCAATGTATCCGATATAAGGTCAGTTTAATGTGTATATGAATACTGGTATGACCAACAAAACAATATTTTAATAAACAGGATTTTTAGTTTTTACGTTTAAGTTTTACTGTAAAGTATATTCGTTTGCATGCACATTAAACATACAAAAACATTCTTTCTATTCTTTTACATACACACCTTTGTGTTTTGCCAGGTAACCATTTATACAGCCGAGTGAACTGAAAGAAAAAGTCCACATGCTTCAGCAGACGTACCAATATTGCCATGCCATTAAGGTCGGACCCCAAGCTGGCACCAGTTGCTGTTGTATTCGGCACCGTGTTTGTACTTGACTCAGAGATGTGAATTTGTGACATCGGTATCTTTAGGGTATGACTTGCAATCTAAAATAAAATAACTAAGTTAAATAATAACAGACTAAATGTAAATAATGTTTGAATCAATTTAAATTAATTCTAAGATGTGGACCTCCGTAATTAGACATACGGCATGAAATTGTGGATATATCAATGGAGCTACATCTGAATGACATTTTTAGTGTGCCAAATTAAGTAGTGCAAATAAAAAATATTGTTTTTGCAACATGTGAAAAACATGTTGGAGCAAAATCAATTTAAAACATTTACTAAAAAAATGCTACATGTTTACAAATAGTGCGTGAGTGCGTGCATATGTACGTGTGTATGTTTTAAATCTTGATATAAATGTACACTATTGTATGTGACAGCGTGCACATTAATGCTGCAGTCATTTCGGAAGGTCACAGTAGTGTTACTATATTTTGGGCCATGGATCCATGTCCATCTGGATGTATATAACCTGGATCATCTTGGTGTGTAGTCCCTGACCCATCTCAACACCGCCATGAGCCAGCAACACAGAGCCGTCCGTGTAGACGTGCAGCAGGGCGCCACCCTGGCACACACATGCATTGTTAAACACAGACGAGAGGCTATCCGTAAAGTATATCACGCTATTTTTGGATTTTTTTTTAAACCCCCCCCCCCCACCCCTTTGTCATGCTTCGTAAAGCTCGCTGACCTGCACATCCACAACTAAAACTATGTTCATTTTGAAAAAGGCCCCACCTATTACGCATACATTTTTGTAGACTTTTCGCGCGCCATTACAGACTTCACTGATGCGTGGTAGAGTCCGTATTCCTTTTCCGTTCGAATTCAGTTGAAATATAAAAAAAATTGGTATAGCGATCAATGCTCTCAGTTTGATACCGACAGGTAGAGGAGCAAAACTATTTTTTTAATAACGATCGCCAAGACACCCCCCACGTAACACTCACTCCATAATCGTGACACCAACACCCTCTGAACGTGACATATCAAGGATATACACATTTAAATACATTAAAACAAATCTATGAAAGGTGACAATTGCCCATTAAGTATGCTGACCTTCACTCAATTAAACACGTTTACCCACTTATGACTTTACACTGATATTAATCAGAATGAATGTATATCGACAGTAAGGTAATATACATTACAAACCTGGTTCTTTCGAGCCACTGTGAATGAAATTCCGTACTTGACTGGAACAACGGCAATGCCACGCTTCTTCCAACGGTTCTCACTGGAAATACATTCACCGCAAGTTACACTTTATATATCTATTCACATTATCATCATCTTCATAATAATGCTCTCAAATATACAATTTGTTTTCTCTATTTGTCATACATGTCCTGCATTATATCTCATGCATTATACCTAAAAAGCTTCGTTTAATTATCAGTAAAACTGTCGTCAATTAATAACGTAATTATTAGTAAAACTACAAAATATTGTATTAACATTTATTAATTTACTAATAGATAGCTATGACATTAACTGTATCACAGGAACCAAACACAACAAATTATTAATTAGCTGTTTTTTTGTATTAGAGATAAATTGAAACAAGTGTCATATAAAATATAATGTTGTAATGATTGGAGTGGTCGTGCCTGTTGAAGACGTTGATGTCGTTCTGTCGCTGTTCGTAGTTGCTCTGTCGCATGACGTCCTCCCAGCATCGACTCAGGTTGCAGTTTGTCAACGGTTGGTTGTAATGGGTCAAGTTTCCTTCCGCGTACAGGTTCTTCTTCCGCAACTACAATATTATATTCACCGGTCTAAATAGTATTAACAATTACTACAGCATGTTATGTATAAACACTGGTTTTAGAGTTGAGACAGGGCAGAAGGACGAGATATAAATATATTAATAACAACTTGTTCACAAAATAGCGACCTTGGTTACACAACACCCAAGAATGAATCACCACATTTCTGATAAGAAAAAGTCTCAGTAAATGTGAACGAATGATATACAGGGCCCTTGACATGCTTGAATAAAGTGTGGAGTCTTTGAGTCCTAGTTTAATACGAATTGTTTTCAGACAAGAGTTGCCTTGTTTGACACGTATGAGACATGCTTTGAGCCATAAAATCCAAAGACGTGTTTGAAGAGAACATGATTATTTTCTTCAGGTTGTCAAAGATTTAATACCATTCACTGCAAATAAAAAACTTATTTTATAAATTATTTGTTGGACTCTCGATAAGCGAACGGCTTCCTAGTCTGCATAGGTTTGGATGACAATCTTATTAAATGAGAGGAGATGATTTTACCTTGTCACAAGACATGTTAAGTTTCTGAGCTGCTTGCTCCATCCAGTTTTCACAGATCAGGAAACTTTGAGGGGCGCCAAAGCCACGGCACGATGTGTTTGATGGTAGGTTCGTCTTGCATAAATGGCCACGCACAGTGACATTCGGGAGTTTATAGCTGTTCTCCACATGAAGCACAGCTCTTCTCGTGATCTGTGGTGGTAAAAATGAAGTAGATCAACTATAACTATTAGCAATGTTTCAAATGACTAAATGACAAGATTGTTTGATATCCCTGCCTTAAGGGAAGACACCACACCTGAAATTACACTTTTTTAAACAAATGACTCAAAACGTAATGTTAAATATACTTGCAAAAATACCATCCTCAACAAAATTATTTCACTAATGCTGTGGTAATTGGTGCTGCCAGTCAATATCTTGATGGTTTCTGTGCATCACACTCTCGAAATTGATACGTGATACTGGCGTAATAGTGACGTCTACTTACGTCATTGTATTACGTAACTTTAAATAATCATAGAAAAAAGCATGACGTTGTGAACATGTGTATATAATGGTTCGCATAGCATTGTAGACAAGTGTATGCAATAACTACAAAGTGTAATCCACTTGTTCATAAAAAGGTAATAGCGGGGTGAATAAATTGTTTTAAACTGACGATCGTGGATGAACCCCAGAAAGTTTGGTGCCTGAGATGTAAAGTGTCGAGGAGTAGCATAACATACAAACATAAACGCTCTAGGTTTATTGTAACAAGATATTTTACTCAGTAAGGCCCACGGTACAGTTTGGTCAGAACAAAATTGCACCTATCCAGGTGCAGTGCCTCCCATTACATGCAAAGCTATTATATATTTGTCTCACCCCACAATTATTAAATTCATACCTGACTTGGTATATGCTTGATCAGTACTAGTTAGTTTTCCTGGGCTAAATTTCAATTAAGGGACTTAAAATATATTTAAAAAAAAGGGCAACAACCAGTGTAATCTGGTTCTGGGTTGTGCCTTTATGTCTGGACACCGAAACTGGTCCATGACAAAGTGCAGTATTAAGACGTATGGAGAGAGGACATAAGTTGACCTACTGCCGGTGAACTGCCAGTGGCATATCCACAGTTGCTGTAGAGGTCCACCTCCAGGGCTTGGATCAGCCCGTCTTTGCTGACGCCAACCTAATCACAAACAACATTACAAATAGCTATCAATAATTGTTTAAAAACTGTAAACAAACACAATTGTGATATCGTTACATCACTGCAGTAACTTGTAATTTATAATTAATTACAGCGTGATACTGGCTTGGAAAATGAAGAAAACAACACCGTAATGCAGAAGTTTGTACAGGTCTGCAGAAGTGTATTCAAGGAACTCACTTGTATGTATTTATAAACTTAAATTAATAAAACAGTCAGCTGTCCAGAAACATAGCCACATCAATTAATAAATAAATCAATAAATATTTTATTTCCAACAAACACTTCAAATTCCAAAATAGTAAAAATAGAATACAGCGCCATATTCAACATGAGTAATTATTAGTTATAGTGCGTTGGAAAGGGGGTGAACAGAAATATAATACTTATCTATGGTTTACCCACGATCTGAGTAGTTAAATATTCTAATACTATATGGTAAATATAAAAAATGCTAAGTTACATATTATGTGTTATTATGATTGCTTTTTTAGACATAAAGATATATGTTTTTCTTTTTTAGTCATAAGATATAATTTATAAACATAATGACCGCAGTCTTAAATTTAACTAAATCTACAAATTTCAATATGCACAGTTGTTTAAAAGGGATGCTGGTATGCTCAAGGTGTTTTGCGCCACCAACTAGACGAACTACTCGTTTCTGCGGAACTCCACATGTAACATATAAAAATAATAATTGACAAATTGCTTGTTCGTTATGTAGCTTTTAATCCAGTCATTTGCTATTCCACGCACACCATAATAATTCAACTTTTTTAACAGGATGCTACAGTCTGCTGTATCAAAGGCATTTTTAAAATCAATAAATCCACCAATCCCATGTGTTTTGCTATCCGTAGCATTTAATATTTCTTCTATCAATTCCATTACTGCGTATGCCGTGGACATATTTGTATGAAAGCCACCCTGACTTAAATTTAATATATTGTTGGCATTTACAAAGCTATCTGTTACAATAAGGAAAAAAAATTTCCAAAGTTTTTTTAGAATTGCAGCAAGAGATAAATTGGCTTGTAATTGGTAAGGTTCGTTTTTGCACCGCTTTTAAACATTGGTATTACTTTGGCAATCTTCATGCTTGAAAGAAACACCCCAATTCAAAACGAACTATTGCAGATGTGCGTGAGAGGTTTGCATATGACAGATATCACCTTAGCGGCAATGTACCTGCTTATGTCTTCAGATGTCTACATATTTTTTGTACATGTTTTCACTGTATTAATGATATCTTCCTCATCTACGTTTTTAAGGATTTTTTTTTAATCCTACTACCTAAATCATATATAAAAATATTTTCTTCAGGATTTGTGTTCTCCTTCGCAAGCCTAGGACCAACATTACTAAAAAAAAATTTATTTATTTGTCATATCTTTTTTGTTAGAGATGCGTCTACCCCCAAACATTAGATATGTTGGATAAATCGCTGACTGGCGTTCTTTACGTATCACAGTGTAAGATATATGCCTCCCTCTTCTTATCTTCTTCGGGGCCGTACGCAGTGGTCCGGGAGGCATTTCTCGCAGATGTAGATGTGTTTTAATTTAATAATCTAACTATTGCTTTATAAAGAGGCATAATTAACTTTTTTCCCTTGTATGTTATGTTTCTTCTAATCAATCCAAGAATTTGATTACCCTTTGAAGTATTGCAGCTTCAAAGGGTAATCAAATTCTTGGATTGATTAGAAGAAACATAACATACAAGGGAAAAAAGTTAATTATACCTCTTTATAAAGCAATAGTTAGACCTCATTTAGAATACTGTATACAAGCATGGAGACCATATCGTAAGAAGGATATAGATACGCTTGAACGCATACAAAGGAGAGCAACTAAAATGATTCCAGAACTTAGAGACCTTAGTTATGAAGAACGCCTGAAAGAATGTGGTTTAACAACTCTAGAGACAAGGAGGTTAAGAGGAGATCAGATTGAAGTTTTTAAGATATTGAATGGGTATGAAAATATTGATAGAAATATGTTTTTCTCACTCAAGAAGAATAGCAGAACTAGAGGACATGAGGTAAAATTAGTAAAAGATCAATGTAGATTGGACATCAGGAAGCACTCGTTCGCACAGTGGACAATAAATGAATGGAACAAATTGTCTACAGATTGTGTAACTGCTAGCAGCGTGAATATGTTTAAAAACAAGGTTGACACATATCTCAGGAGGGCGGGTTATAAGTAGGTGAACATTGTTGGACTCTCGATAAGCCAATGGCTTCCTTGTCCACTTGCCATCTGGGCCTTTGGCTTGGATGGCAAATCTTGTTAAATCTTGTTAAAATTGTCCGTCTTCTTTGCGCTTGCCAGGTCGAGATAACTAAATCTGTACTCACTCGACCAATGAGTACACAGAGTACCACAGAAGTGTAGTCAACGTATTGTTCTCCAGGTTCGAAGCGATTTTAATCGTGTATACCAGACGGCTACATACATAGTAGCTATATAATCACTCACGATGACCATGAAACTAACATATCACTGAAAACCGTAACGAAAAGTAGTGAATGTAAACATCACTTAAAAAAAAAAAAAAATAATATATATATATATATATATATATATATACTCTTAAAGTCTAGAAGATCTGACAGGTAAATTCTGACCGGAAACGTTGAACTCTAATGCTAAAGCAGGTGTGGCCCGCCACCCTTACTGAACATTTTAATGCCAAACATTCGGCAAGATACACACATCAGCGTGAATTTAAAAACAATCTTGCCCGCCCTTTGGAAACGCTCTTCCGGGATATTTATACTCCCAGTTTCCCAAAATCAGACGCCGTCACTAGAGGTGCTGTGGTTGCTTAAATACCCAATACGCTTTACTATTGGTCAATTTGTTAAATCCATCCACCCTCTCAACCGCTGGACAGTGACGTCTGGCAGCACTTCCTTGCCCAGTTTGCAAGATGAACTTTTGAACTCTTGGAGCTGGGCCAAATCCAGGGTTCGCAGGGCTCCCTTTCAGTTTCCTAATACGATAACCTCCGAGGTCAGAGCAATTTAGCAAATGTCAGGATTCAAGCGAGGACTGAAGCGTCTAAACATTACCATCAATCTTTGGCCCAATATATGGATTTCGTCCTTATTCACTTGGGTGGTTTAACTATAAACTTTTCGAAACCTGCTTTTATGTTGCTAATCTAGGATTAATACGTCGAATAACACTTTCCAATGACTTAGTAACATTATCTATTAAAAACTAATTAAACTAAACTGGCATATACTTTCCAACAGTATTCAAAATCGCCCATGTTTCTTTGGAATTGCCTCTCTTTTCTGAAAGCAGTTTACTATAATAGTTATGCTTCTTCAGCCAATCTTAATATAGAAGTTAGTTTACTTTTATACGCTTTATATCGAGACTCTTTCAGTTTTATCCTGTAGAAATGCTCTGTATAGATAATTCTTTTTATGACAATCATTTCTTATGACATTGGTAAACCAGGGTTTTTTCGTACACATCTGCTGTGGTGACAACACTGCCATATTAGCTGTTTTCAACACATCATCCCACTTTTCTTGCCTTAGACCTTCTATAAACAAAAATACATCATAATATTTTACATTTCTAGCATATCTAAAAGTCTCATTATTTTTTCTATTTGCACAATACAAATATCAGCAAATTATCAATAATATCATTAATTAATAAACCACTTCTAACCGTATAATTAATTTGGTTGGTAAACATATTGTCTATTAAAGTACACGAGTTGGTGGTAATTTGACTCGGTCTATATATTAATGGATGCAAACCTAGGCCATACATACGATCTATAAAACGCAATATGTCCCACTATATTTCTAATTTTATTGTATCGATATTGAAGTCACCACAAACTCAAATGGATTTGCTTGACATGACATGTGTAAATAACTGTTCCACGTTCTCACAGCAAAAAATATATATATCTGATCCCGTTGCTCTATATACACAACTCACAATTTTATTGTTTGTGTTTTTTCATGTCTAATTCGACATTGACGCATTCATATACATGTTCGTTTATCTTTGATTGTACTGCTCGAAGTGTGCAAGTGAATCTCTGATTAATGTATACTGCCACCCTCTCCTTTTTTGTTGCTTCGTACAACGTGGAATACTTCATATCTATTAAGTGGAAAATCGTCAATTGAGCTTGACTCAACCCAGGTCCGAATGATGTCAGTCAAAAGATAACTTAAGGTCATCAAGGAATTCCTTGATGTTAGGAAAGTTTCTGTTTAAACGTCGAGTATTAAAATGTATGAATGATATGTCACTCTCGGATTTGGCATTATAAACAAATTGTTGATCACTGTAACTGTGACCTGGTCAATTTTTGCTTTTGTTTACCCTCATGGATGGCGCCTCTGTCTCATAACTTGTATGAGACATATGCATTTGTCTGTATTTTATACAATGACGACTGTGGGGTTGCCACATTTTAATCTTACGGTTGTTTAATTAAAATAATGTCATATTTCATACTTAACATTATACCAGTTATTTGACCGTACGAGACTTTGTTTACTGCGCGAGAGGCGAGCCACTGATTTGATTCGATGCGCCTCGCTGATATCTGGTGCAGAGATCACTGGTCAGCCCTGGGCAAAGATCCTGGGCATGCTGTTTGTAGTTGATACTGCCAAGAAGATCGTTTTATGTGGCGTGCATATAATTGGTTGTTTCGAAGGATCTAACCCACCCAAGACCGAGGTTGGTGAAACGTTGCATTTTAGTCGTGTTGTTTATGCGTGAGCTATAATGTCTGTTGTTGTCTTGCTTATATTGTATAGAATTTGTCAGGGTTCTCAGATCAGTTGACCCATTACCGAGGTTGGTGAAACGTTGCATTTCTAATGTTGTGTCTTTAAGACTTTTATGTCGTGCAAATCGCCTTTTTAATGGCTGTAATGCTTTATGTCATGCAAACTTTTAGTCGTGTTGTTTACGCGGGAGCGATAATGTATGTTGTTGTCTTGCTTATATTGTACAGAATTTGTCATGGTTCTCAGAACGATTTAATCAAATATTTTAAAGTGTTATAATGCTTGATTTGTATGATGCCCGTCTGGCATATACACTTTTGTCAAGTGTATATGTAGCAAACTCTAGACAAACTTATATTTACAGTTCCAAAACTAAATTATTTTTACTTCTAGCTGTACTGTTGATGATCTAGTGTTTTGTAATCGAGGTGCACGTCACATAAGCTGTGTAGTATTTTGTATTCCATAGTAAAGTGGATGTTGCTGACGCACTAATGTTGTTGGTCATCCTGGTAATATGTATTTTGTTTTATGTATATCACGACACGAATCAACCACAGTAGAACATGCAGGGCCATCCTGCTTAGTACCGGTTGCTGTGACTATTGTTATTGATTGTGACGGTTGTTGTTTTAGTGGTATTTAATGTGATTTGTGATAAACACTGGTTTTCAACTCCTGACTAAACTTTGTTAATCTTGATCGTTCTGTGTTTCCTGGACATCTTTCTTAATTTTTTTATAGATTTTTATTAAATATTACCTATTGTAAGAATTCATAAGTCAGCAAGGCTTTTATATACATACTCTTTTAAAATATTGCTTTTGTTGCACAATGTTGCCGTCTAAATGGCGCATCTGCGATGAGCGATAATACAGGTCGCTAACACTCGCTGCAAAAGACACTGATGCAACGCGGCGCTGCTTGGACCTAGAACGTGCGCAAGAACAAAATAGGCCTGGTGATGACCATCTATTATCTCACAGTATATTATATTTAGTTTATTATCATACTAGAGATGACAAATACTAGAGATGACAAATACAATAAACAAAACTTTGAAAATGCCCGGGAGAAAATGCTTTTCTGTTCTCCACAAAAAGAATTATGATCTGCAGATCCGTAATTTACCGTAAAGAAACTAATAAAAAATTTAAAGCCTAGCATGCTGATATATATGAATGTTTCTAAGCCAGCTTCTACATTACCTTATATCTTCCTAGGAATGGATGTCTGCTTCCTGAGATGATCATATCTTCATATCTGTCCAACGAGATTCTCACCGGACGCTGCAATCTATCAGATCAACATTCAGCATATGCTAATAGCATTTAGGGCTAAGGTGTTAAAAATCCATTGTTCGCATTTCTACCTTGCTGAAGACTACAAAGTTCGCCAACAAATTAAGAAACTTGTGTCTGAAGTGAACCAAACTGTACGTGTACGCAATTTATTAAATAGCTTTATTAAATAATTATTCGTATTGGGGCTACATGTGTAACATGTTATTTTGTCACAATTTTATTTTAATACTACCACCTGAGATTCTATGAAATAGTGCATTCGTTATAAATTTTACTTTATTTTATATTGATCATTACAATATATTATTTAAAGTATTTAGTACCAATTCATATACGTATACAATTTTACAATTACTTTTCTTTTTGCCTAGCAACATTCAGCTACAGAAAACTTTAATATGTTTTTCATTTGTATCAATCAGAAAGCACTGTGTCAGTTCGCGTTTGTATGTTAAACACATGAAAGTTCTGAAAAGAACATAAACCATTTATTGAATGTAACAATTGACCCAAGTAGGAATAACTGGTGGCAACAATGTGGACACTAAGAGGTATTATTGCAAGAACTGATAAAAATGCATGTTTATACATAGTTCCACAAACACTAATAGTTCCAAGTAATGTCTTACTTGTTAGCAGCAACTGCAGGAGGCACGGCGAACATAATACTATCCGTTTCTTTCCCTCCAAAACCACCACCTACAATTTAATAAATCAGCTCTGTATTTCCAAAGCTGCCGACCTAAAACCTCATAAAATTGCGAGTATTTAATCAAGAACAAATGTCCCACATTTTATGCTTTCAACTGATAATGTACTACAGTTGAACCCTAATATTGAGGTCACCCACGGGACTGGGCTGAAGTAATCGGAATAGCGAGGTATCGTATTAGCGGGATTGAGCTGAAGTAACCGGAATAGCGAAGTATCGTATTAGCGGGACTGGTCTGAAGTAACCGGAATAGGGAGGTATCGTATTAGCGGGACTAATGTCCTATACTTTACTGTTGTGGAAATAACTTATGACTGTCCCATGGTGATCATAGTTGTGGGTGGCTGTATTACTGAAGTTCGACTGCATATGTGATTTAATAGTTCCATATACCTTACAAACAGTTTGTACAAATGGCAAACAATATTGCATAGTTTCCTGAACATTCCATATTCTTGCCTAGCCAACAGTATACATACCAAGTCTCTTTGTTTTGCAGATTATTCTGTTTCTTGGAACTCCAAGGGCGCCAGCAACAGCATTCTAGGATATCAACGCAATAAATTTTCATTCCAACCAAATTGAAAACAGACCTTTACGCAAGAAAACTAAAATATATAATTTTACTCGCCGGTCCATTGCCTCATCTAACGCAGTTATTGGATGTGGTGTGCATTGGAGCCTGCTACGCATTGCTTAGCTTATGTAGCAATATAAAACGCATATTATGGTTATTAAAAGGCAATGCCCTTTAACGACATATAGTAAATTCTGCGCACCATTCTGGGTTGAATTGCGACTTTCGTCTATCTGCAAATTTACGCGACTTGAGACTCGGTTCCGCCATGTTGGATTTTGAAAACTGGTATCCCACAATGCTCTTTCGGCTGGAAATGGAGTGGAAATTCCCAGATTGCGTTAAATGTCGTTAGTTTTTGGAGTGCAATTGGCCAGTCGGGCCCAACATTTCCGTTTAGCGAAAAAATAACGTTAACATTTTTTTTTTTTTTTACGAAAAGGAGGGCCATTTGCTTGGTTTCGCGGGACGCGGAACATCTGACAAAAACGAGGGACTGTCCCAAGGAACGAGGTGCGGGTGATACTTCTGCATAACAATGGATATTGCCGACACTTTTAACTAGATATCAAAGGCATTTCCCCTTACATATTATGGACGATTCGTACATAGCAGTCAATGGGGATTGCCCATGATTAACTAGCTAAGCGTACTAAATGTGGGGCCCAGAAACCACCACCACAGTACATCCCACAAATATAGGCACAGGTGCAGGAGAAGGTGGGGAAGAAAGGTGGGTAACTCGAAAATACCAAGCGTCGATGCGTGATTCCGGCTTTCTTGTGCGACCAGGAATTATTGCCTGTGAGTTTGGTGGCACAAGCAGTGATTCGCTGACGCATCGCCGTCGTTCGATGGATACCATTATTAGATGCGGGTTGTCGCACACTTCGTAAAAGGTATTTAATTCATATTGAAATAAATATTGATTTTATAATACACATACACAGGCACATGCACACATCACACGCATGCATACACATATATACATGTAGGGAAAGGCAGTGTTAGTTGAGCCATTTGTTATTCTTGTTGATATCTAGGGCACAATCAAATTTGTTTTAATTTCATAAACTATGATTATTAGTAGATCATTTTATACCAAGATAATATATATATATATATATATATATATATATATATATATATATATATATATATATATATATATATATATATATATATATATATATATATATATATATATATATATATATATATATATATATATATATATAAGAATATATGTAGCTGATTCAATTAGGGTTAGTAAGCTAGCTAAACTAACACTTGGTGTGGTGTAAGTTGAGTTGAGGATAGCGTACGTTGGGTAAATGCTTTATTTGTATAATATTCGTAGGCCTTGTTCTAACATTTCATAACAGCTCGGCCCACACATCTACCCAATGGGTACAACACGTATCTGGCGACTATACATGCTTAATTAATAAGTCGACACAATTATTATACTTAAATAGACTCATAGGTCAATTACAACTAATGTAACTGCGAATATGTTGCATTGTAGCTATCCCGTGTCCCAATTTACTCGGAAAAAATTATTCCTTGATGTATTTTGCGGTAAAGAACACTCATCTTTGTTTTTTAGCTACTTGTTAACTGCTCAACTAACCCTCCATTAGGCCTTGGGTGGCCTTGGGTTTCGACAATTAAGTTTTTTTAAATTGACTTCTCATTAATGTGCGAAATGTTATAAATAAACTTCTTCCCTTTGCGTAATTAAACCATTTGTAAGTGCAAACAAAACAAAGTCTGGTCACATGGGTTGACAGTTAATACACCAGCGTTTCGATAAACATTAAAAAACGTACTTTTAACTCACGTGTTCTGACCGTTGTGACAAATGACACTTGTTGTACGTCAATCATGTTCTAATAACATGTCCACTCACTGGGTGTTATCGAGTAACTGTCGCTGCTGAAGTTTCCTGTGAAACATGGGTGGCTCAACTAACCCTGTGGCTCAACTAACACTGCCTTCCCCTACATAACCATGTAATATAGTAAAATTAACCTGTATCGCCTGTACGTCCTGTGTCGATGATATAAGAGTCATCTCGTTATCTTCACCAGATGGCACTGCAATGCACGCATGCGTCTCGAGGTAGAAATGTTCCTGCCCACCGACGTACATCTCGCCTTCAACGATGAGGTCACTGCCCTTGAACCCCTCAACGACGTCACCTTTCTTTATCGTTACTGGATCTGACTCCAAGAATGAGTTCGCATCAATGGCTTGCTGTAAAGGAAACATCAATATAAAATGTAGACGAGGCATCACTAGTGTTTATACGCATATTGTTATATTGAAGACCAGTAACAGGTGTCACATCTAGTTACAAAACCAAACACATAATATCATGCGTGTGTACGTGTGCGAGTGCGTATGTATGTATGCACGTGGCTCAGATCATGTCTACACGAAGGTTTCCACCGACAAACAAACTAAAGGCAGTATTTTTCACCTTTAAGAGGCATACAACACTTGTGTTTTGACTTTGAGCATCCAGTAAAGTATTTTATCACGCTTTATTTATATATAATGTTGCTGTTCATAACGAACTGGACACGATCGATGGTGTTCATGGAAAGTTTTGTTGGGAATAGCCCAGGCACATAGCTCATGTACTTATACGAATATATAAAGCACCAGTTCATCATATCCAATGACTGAAGTGTTTTGAACTTGAACAAATGCACTCCTGACTTAGAGACAAGTCGGTTCTGTACATCAATTTAACACAGCCAACAATATTTTAATACAATCAAAACAAATTTTGTATTTACTTAACAAACTTAATTATACCAAGTGCTGAGTGAACCCATGATCAGAGCCATGCGCATATTATTTGTACGATCTTATGAGTTGTTCAGTACTAAGATATACTGTTGCGTATCCTCTTCTATTAAGTGCATTTAATGATGCTCAGTTTCAAATTGTGTTCAACCAACTACGTTTTTACGACACACGTGGCATGTTCAATTATGTGTAGATGATCTAAAAAACCTAAACATATACCACTGTGAGCTCTACCTGAATGGTCAAGATTGGTGTAAGTTCTTCGGACTTGACCACGACAGCCTTGGCCGCAAGCACCGCCTGTGCTCTCGTCTCTGCTATGACCGCACCGATAATCTGGCCTTGATACAAAACCTGGCAGTAACGGAAGAGTGATGCGTGGAACGTTTTTTATTCATCGTTCATGACCACGTGTTGAAGTTACACTGCACCAGAACTAGACAGCAATACACTGCGACCTCTGACGATCAGGGAGCATCCCAATACTCGACATCCCTCCCAACTTTAGTGTGAACACCTTTTTAAAGAAAACTTCAAATTGTTCGGAACAGTTTGTGCTAACTGTATGTATATTGGAACAACTTACAAGGAAGCATATGACACAAGGAAACAAAACCTGCGCCAGGAATGCCAGGAAAGAAACAAAACAGTTAGAAAGAAAAAGATGGACAAGAAAACATATGTTAAAAACTAGCAAATGAGGCTGAGATCGCAGCTAGGCATTTTAACCAACGTGGCCGATAAGCGCATTTCAATGAAATCGGTACACCTAGACTACGGCTGTAACACCTAGACTACGGCTGTGACACCTAGACTACGGCTGTAACACCTAGACTACGGCTGTAACGTATTAAAGACAGCGAATATATAAGTATCGAAAACTCTTCAATCAAATGCTTTGCTATGTCAGAAAGGGACTAGTAAACAAAGGCCAAAATATGTAACATAAGTTGAGTTTGGGCGAAAACAACATGGACCTATCTTCTTTGTAATTATAGGATTAGGTATTTACAAATATATTTTTATTTGGTAAGCAAATATTGCCAGACTACCGCACTCATGACTAAATTAGTTACAATATTTAGGCCTATTATTTTTTTTCATTTCCAATCTACATTGTCCTTTTGTAACTTTATGTAATTCCCTCTGGTTCTACTACATTGTCCTTTTGTAATGTTACTTCATTTCCTCTGGTTCTACTACATTGTCCTTTTGTAATGTTACTTCATTCCCTCTGGTTCTACTACATTCCTTATTTTTTTATATTTGTATCAACATGTCTTAAATTTCAATGTGGCATCTTTTTATATTTTTGTGTCTAATATTTTCAAGCAACATTTTAAACTGCCCTTCACTCCTAACTGCTTTCAGTTCTGGGATATGTTGTTAGCCTTCGTCCTCTTCTGACATACCGTACTCGTTTAATTGTTATTTGTCCTCGGGTTTTAGTGTTGATGGGAGTTGAGCCATATATATGTTCATCCAATTAATTTGAGTTCACTTGATTGTTCAATGGCGTTTTGTGCCGTATAATGTTTCTGCCTCACTTTTGTTAATTGGAAAGTGTTGTAGGTTGTTTTCTACCTTTGTTGTTGTTGTATTCACAGTTGTTGCTATGTACAAAGTGTTGTAGGTTGTTTCCCACATTTGTTGTTGTTGTATTCACAGTTGATGCCATGTACAAAGTGTTGTAGGTTGTTTCCCACATTTGTTTTTGTTTTATTCACAGTTGATGCCATGTACAAAGTGTTGTAGGTTGTTTCCCACATTTGTTTTTGTTTTATTCACAGTTGATGCCATGTACAAAGTGTTGTAGGTTGTTTCCCACATTTGTTTTTGTTTTATTCACAGTTGATGCCATGTACAAAGTGTTGTAGGTTATTTCCCACATTTGTTTTTGTTTTATTCACAGTTGATGCCATGTACAAAGTGTTGTAGGTTATTTCCCACATTTGTTTTTGCTTTTATTCACAGTTAATGCCATGTACAAAGTGTTGTAGGTTGTTTCCCACATTTGTTTTTGTTGTATTCACAGTTGATGGCATGTACAAAGTGTTGTAGGTTATTTCCCACATTTGTTTTTGTTGTATTCACAGTTGATGCCATGTACAAAGTGTTGTAGGTTGTTTCCCACATTTGTTTTTGTTGTATTCACAGTTGATGCCATGTACAAAGTGTTGTAGGTTATTTCCCACATTTGTTTTTGTTGTATTCACAGTTGATGCCATGTACAAAGTGTTGTAGGTTGTTTCCCACATTTGTTTTTGTTGTATTCACAGTTGATGCCATGTACAAAGTGTTGTAGGTTATTTCCCACATTTGTTTTTGTTTTATTCACAGTTGATGCCATGTACAAAGTGTTGTAGGTTGTTTCCCACATTTGTTTTTGTTTTATTCACAGTTGATGCCATGTACAAAGTGTTGTAGGTTGTTTCCTACATTTTTTTTTGTTGTATTCACAGTTGATGCCATGTACAAAGTGTTGTAGGTTATTTCCCACATTTGTTTTTGTTGTATTCACAGTTGATGCCATGTACAAAGTGTTGTAGGTTATTTCCCACATTTGTTTTTGTTGTATTCACAGTTGATGCCATGTACAAAGTGTTGTAGGTTATTTCCCACATTTGTTTTTGTTTTATTCACAGTTGATGCCATGTACAAAGTGTTGTAGGTTGTTTCCCACATTTGTTTTTGTTTTATTCACAGTTGATGCCATGTACAAAGTGTTGTAGGTTGTTTCCCACATTTGTTTTTGTTTTATTCACAGTTGATGCCATGTACAAAGTGTTGTAGGTTGTTTCCCACATTTGTTTTTGTTTTATTCACAGTTGATGCCATGTACAAAGTGTTGTAGGTTGTTTCCAACATTTGTTTTTGTTTTATTCACAGTTGATGCCATGTACAAAGTGTTGTAGGTTGTTTCCCACATTTGTTTTTGTTTTATTCACAGTTGATGCCATGTACAAAGTGTTGTAGGTTGTTTCCCACATTTGTTTTTGTTTTATTCACAGTTGATGCCATGTACAAAGTGTTGTAGGTTGTTTCCCACATTTGTTTTTGTTTTATTCACAGTTGATGCCATGTACAAAGTGTTGTAGGTTGTTTCCCACATTTGTTTTTGTTGTATTCACAGTTGATGCCATGTACAAAGTGTTGTAGGTTATTTCCCACATTTGTTTTTGTTTTATTCACAGTTGATGCCATGTACAAAGTGTTGTAGGTTGTTTCCCACATTTGTTTTTGTTTTATTCACAGTTGATGCCATGTACAAAGTGTTGTAGGTTATTTCCCACATTTGTTTTTGCTTTTATTCACAGTTAATGCCATGTACAAAGTGTTGTAGGTTGTTTCCCACATTTGTTTTTGTTGTATTCACAGTTGATGGCATGTACAAAGTGTTGTAGGTTATTTCCCACATTTGTTTTTGTTGTATTCACAGTTGATGCCATGTACAAAGTGTTGTAGGTTGTTTCCCACATTTGTTTTTGTTGTATTCACAGTTGATGCCATGTACAAAGTGTTGTAGGTTATTTCCCACATTTGTTTTTGTTGTATTCACAGTTGATGCCATGTACAAAGTGTTGTAGGTTGTTTCCCACATTTGTTTTTGTTGTATTCACAGTTGATGCCATGTACAAAGTGTTGTAGGTTATTTCCCACATTTGTTTTTGTTTTATTCACAGTTGATGCCATGTACAAAGTGTTGTAGGTTGTTTCCCACATTTGTTTTTGTTTTATTCACAGTTGATGCCATGTACAAAGTGTTGTAGGTTGTTTCCTACATTTTTTTTTGTTGTATTCACAGTTGATGCCATGTACAAAGTGTTGTAGGTTATTTCCCACATTTGTTTTTGTTGTATTCACAGTTGATGCCATGTACAAAGTGTTGTAGGTTATTTCCCACATTTGTTTTTGTTGTATTCACAGTTGATGCCATGTACAAAGTGTTGTAGGTTATTTCCCACATTTGTTTTTGTTTTATTCACAGTTGATGCCATGTACAAAGTGTTGTAGGTTGTTTCCCACATTTGTTTTTGTTTTATTCACAGTTGATGCCATGTACAAAGTGTTGTAGGTTGTTTCCCACATTTGTTTTTGTTTTATTCACAGTTGATGCCATGTACAAAGTGTTGTAGGTTGTTTCCCACATTTGTTTTTGTTTTATTCACAGTTGATGCCATGTACAAAGTGTTGTAGGTTGTTTCCAACATTTGTTTTTGTTTTATTCACAGTTGATGCCATGTACAAAGTGTTGTAGGTTGTTTCCCACATTTGTTTTTGTTTTATTCACAGTTGATGCCATGTACAAAGTGTTGTAGGTTGTTTCCCACATTTGTTTTTGTTTTATTCACAGTTGATGCCATGTACAAAGTGTTGTAGGTTGTTTCCCACATTTGTTTTTGTTTTATTCACAGTTGATGCCATGTACAAAGTGTTGTAGGTTGTTTCCCACATTTGTTTTTGTTGTATTCACAGTTGATGCCATGTACAAAGTGTTGTAGGTTATTTCCCACATTTGTTTTTGTTGTATTCACAGTTGATGCCATGTACAAAGTGTTGTAGGTTATTTCCCACATTTGTTTTTGTTGTATTCACAGTTGATGCCATGTACAAAGTGTTGTAGGTTATTTCCCACATTTGTTTTTGTTTTATTCACAGTTGATGCCATGTACAAAGTGTTGTAGGTTGTTTCCCACATTTGTTTTTGTTTTATTCACAGTTGATGCCATGTACAAAGTGTTGTAGGTTGTTTCCCACATTTGTTTTTGTTTTATTCACAGTTGATGCCATGTACAAAGTGTTGTAGGTTGTTTCCCACATTTGTTTTTGTTTTATTCACAGTTGATGCCATGTACAAAGTGTTGTAGGTTGTTTCCCACATTTGTTTTTGTTGTATTCACAGTTGATGCCATGTACAAAGTGTTGTAGGTTGTTTCCCACATTTGTTTTTGTTTTATTCACAGTTGATGCCATGTACAAAGTGTTGTAGGTTGTTTCCCACATTTGTTTTTGTTGTATTCACAGTTGATGCCATGTACAAAGTGTTGTAGGTTGTTTCCCACATTTGTTTTTGTTTTATTCACAGTTGATGCCATGTACAAAGTGTTGTAGGTTGTTTCCCACATTTGTTTTTGTTGTATTCACAGTTGATGCCATGTACAAAGTGTTGTAGGTTGTTTCCCACATTTGTTTTTGTTGTATTCACAGTTGATGCCATGTACAAAGTGTTGTAGGTTGTTTCCCACATTTGTTTTTGTTTTATTCACAGTTGATGCCATGTACAAAGTGTTGTAGGTTGTTTCCCACATTTGTTTTTGTTTTATTCACAGTTGATGCCATGTACAAAGTGTTGTAGGTTGTTTCCCACATTTGTTTTTGTTTTATTCACAGTTGATGCCATGTACAAAGTGTTGTAGGTTATTTCCCACATTTGTTTTTGTTTTATTCACAGTTGATGCCATGTACAAAGTGTTGTAGGTTGTTTCCCACATTTGTTTTTGTTTTATTCACAGTTGATGCCATGTACAAAGTGTTGTAGGTTGTTTCCCACATTTGTTTTTGTTGTATTCACAGTTGATGCCATGTACAAAGTGTTGTAGGTTGTTTCCCACATTTGTTTTTGTTGTATTCACAGTTGATGGCATGTACAAAGTGTTGTAGGTTATTTCCCACATTTGTTTTTGTTGTATTCACAGTTGATGCCATGTACAAAGTGTTGTAGGTTGTTTCCCACATTTGTTTTTGTTGTATTCACAGTTGATGGCATGTACAAAGTGTTGTAGGTTATTTCCCACATTTGTTTTTGTTGTATTCACAGTTGATGCCATGTACAAAGTGTTGTAGGTTGTTTCCCACATTTGTTTTTGTTGTATTCACAGTTGATGGCATGTACAAAGTGTTGTAGGTTGTTTCCCACATTTGTTTTTGTTGTATTCACAGTTGATGCCATGTACAAAGTGTTGTAAGTTGTTTCCCGCATTTGTTTTTGTTGTATTCACAGTTGATGGCATGTACAAAGTGTTGTAGGTTGTTTCCCACATTTGTTTTTGTTGTATTCACAGTTGATGCCATGTACAAAGTGTTGTAGGTTGTTTCCCACATTTGTTTTTGTTGTATTCACAGTTGATGGCATGTACAAAGTGTTGTAGGTTATTTCCCACATTTGTTTTTGTTGTATTCACAGTTGATGCCATGTACAAAGTGTTGTAGGTTGTTTCCCGCATTTGTTTTTGTTGTATTCACAGTTGATGGCATGTACAAAGTGTTGTAGGTTATTTCCCACATTTGTTTTTGTTGTATTCACAGTTGATGGCATGTACAAAGTGTTGTAGGTTATTTCCCACATTTGTTTTTGTTGTATTCACAGTTGATGCCATGTACAAAGTGTTGTAGGTTGTTTCCCACATTTGTTTTTGTTGTATTCACAGTTGATGGCATGTACAAAGTGTTGTAGGTTATTTCCCACATTTGTTTTTGTTGTATTCACAGTTGATGGCATGTACAAAGTGTTGTAGGTTATTTCCCACATTTGTTTTTGTTGTATTCACAGTTGATGCCATGTACAAAGTGTTGTAGGTTATTTTCCACATTTGTTTTTGTTGTATTCACAGTTGATGCCATGTACAAAGTGTTGTAGGTTGTTTCCCACATTTGTTTTTGTTGTATTCACAGTTGATGGCATGTACAAAGTGTTGTAGGTTATTTCCCACATTTGTTTTTGTTTTATTCACAGTTAATGCCATGTACAAAGTGTTGTAGATTGTTTCCCACATTTGTTTTTGTTGTATTCACAGTTGATTTAATTTACAAAGTGTTGTAGGTTGTTTCCCACAGTTGTTTTGTTATATTCACATTTGATACCATGTACAAAGTGTTGTAGGTTGTTTCCCACAATTGCTCTTGTTGTATTCACAGTTAATGTCATGTACAAATTGCTGTATGTTGTTTCCCATATTGGTTGTTGTTGTATTCTCAGTTTATGTCATGTAGAAAGTGTTGTAAGTTGTTTCCTACCTTTGATGTTGTTGTATTCATAGTTGATGCCATGCACAAAGTGTTGTAGGTTGTTTCCCATATTTGTTGTTGTTGTATTCACAGTTTGTGTCATGTACAATGTGTTGTAGGTTGTTTCCTACATTTGATGTTGTTGTATTCACAGTTGATGCCATGTACAAAGTGTTGTGAGTTGTTTCCCACCATTGCGCTTGTTGTATTCACAGTTGATGCCATGTACAAAGTGTTGTAGGTTGTTTCCTACTTTTGATGTTGCTGTGTTCACAGTTGATGTCATGTACAAAGTGTTGTAGGTTGTTTCCTACCTTTGATGTTGTTGTATTCACAGTTAATGCCATGTACAAAGTGTTGTGAGTTGTTTCCCACCATTGCGCTTGTTGTATTCACAGTTGATGCCATGTACAAAGTGTTGTAGGTTGTTTCCTACTTTTGATGTTGTTGTGTTCACAGTTGATGTCATGTACAAAGTGTTGTAGGTTGTTTCCTACCTTTGATGTTGTTGTATTCACAGTTGATGCCATGTACAATTTGTATTGACTGTGTCAATTGACTTCAATTTGGATGTGGTATATGTACACCACATACTGATTTGGTTATATGACTTTATATGCACATGTCAATAAATTTTGGCTTTGTAATAAATGAACTCATTTACATATGATTTATGTTCTTCTTGCTGCATCAGATAAGGTAGGATCCCTGGTCTCTAGTACCACACATTTAGAACTGTCCAACATAAAGATGTTTTATTACGCCTAATTAATCTCATTTGATGGTTAGTTATTACACCAAGCACCATACGTAGTTGCACACTATACCTTATCAACAGCAAAGATGGTTTGATCTGGTACAATACTTCCAAAGCAGTTTTCCCCCAGCACATCTTTGTGGCTGATAAAGTCGACGACTCCGGGCATCTGAAGGGCATCTGACGCATCGACACTGATGAGTCGGGCGTGAGCTTTGCTGCTGATGACTAACGCAAGAGACAACTCCCCTACAACACAAACAGAAATGTCTACAATGCCAAGTGACATAAACCAACATAATTTGATACAGCAACACCCACCAATATTTGCAATCAAACTCGCACGTTTGCAAAAAAAGTAATGACTAATCAATGACTGTTTTTTTATAACCATCACATATTAATTAATAACCTGCATATGGACGAATGTCATTAATGTAGACAGCTTCGCCCGTGGTTTGCTGTGTCGCCGCCAGGTGGGGTAAGGAGCGACCGACTGGGTCGATCTGTTGATGGCCACTTTCGACCTCTTCAAACACTTGACTACCATTACTCGCCTCGCGTTCATGAAGAGTTGTGGCGCTCTGGTAGGACGGCGGCACAGTCGTCTTAGTCTGCAGCATAAAATAAATATTTCATCAGGAAGTGTAATCCTGTTGCTAATGTTTATATTTGTGAATCTTAAAATAAATGTGTTAATATAATTTTATTCATTCATTTATATGTAATTGTAGTGTACATTTGTTTGCAAATATATGTTTTGTATATGCTCATAACCTAATGTTAATTATTTATTTATTTTCTTGAAATTAATTTCTTTAAACAAGTGGTTACCATGTTCACTCACTCACTCCTCTGCGTTCTCCCTGGAGCATAAAGCGCAAATAATAAGACATTGTAGCGACACTCTGTCTTACCAGGAGTCTCCGTGACTTACCATGTATTATTTGAACACACAACAACAGTAGTTCAGTCAACAAATCTAGAACATCTGCCAACTCTCCTCATTTAGTAGTTTATGTTTCAAACTCATGTGAGAACTGAATCTCCATGACAACACAACGAGCGTCTTAGAGATCATATAAATTTTATGCAATGATATTTGATGAAATGAAATGTGGTAGTAACAAGGATGGCATAATATACTTACAGTGGCATGCCAATGGTTGATAGTTTTCTAAATTCAAACAGTAAGCCAATTCAACAATAAAATCATGTTTCAAATATCAGTAATATCTTGAAAGCAAAAAGTTAAGTTTATTATAAAAATTGTCTAGATTTAAAACCGCTATGGACAGTAAACAATAGAAGAATGCTAGCTTTCTATCTAGCAAACGCTTCAGTTGGTCCTTCACCTGGTTGCTGTCGCGTTTTGTCTGAACTGTGAGATAGAACTTGAAGAAGAAGCTGAGAGACAGGGTGTTTCTGTAGGACTCCATTCCCCCGCGCACCCCCGGGGATATGGACAGCTCCTTCGCAAGCAGGTCACATGCTTCTGGGACAAGGTCACCTTCCCATTTCCTGCAACAAGTAGAAACAATATTTGGCAATTGTTTATTCCAGCTCGTACACATGTGATAATAATGACTACTAAGTGGAGTACAGCAACTCAGTGATTACAGCGCTGGACTCTCAGTCGGATGGATCAGGCAATTTCGTTCACCCCACTTTGCCTGTGTCCTTCGGCGGATACACAAACAGTAGTAGGTTCCTTCTACCTGGTGTCAGTGCCAGTGGCAGCAAAATACCCCACAGAGGGAAATAGAAAAAATATATTGCGGACTCACAAAGCCATTGGTCTCAATCTAAGTAAACCACCTTCCCTTTGGCTCTACAATAGAAAATAGATGCTTCTCACGACGTAAAATTTATATTTCGTTCATTGATTCAATACCACATCTGCTCAGAACAATAAATGACTGTTTAAATATTGATCTGTATTTATTGTAAACACCGGCCTGCTTGTTGTAGTTTGCTTTCATATATCATCAATAATATGGCAATATATCGAGTTAATTATTAACGCAGTTCACATTTAATGTGGCGTGGTGGATCAGCGGTAAGAGCAACGGACTGTCAATCAGTAAGGCCTGTGTTTGAATCCTCTTGCTGCCATTTCGAAACTTGGTCAGTTTCAATCATCCCACATTGTTCCAATTCACTCAATATCAATATTCAAATTCACCGTATAACCGAGTACCTGGCTACGGGCAGCGGTGGATACGTACAAAAGAAGACGGCTGAGGTCGACTTGGCGATGGAATGAGGGTTCCAAGGCGGTGGAGTGAACAGTGCCTTGAGTGGTCCCGTGGACCAGCTACTGCGCAGTATACTTTACTTTTATCTAAATGTATAATGATAGTTTACTTTACATTAGCGATGCTATTGTTGTTTTATCTACTGCTTACTTTCCAATCAGCTGTTTCGCTGTGCTTGTTGCCATGATGGTGCGGTGAGACATTCCACCAAAACTTAACGCCAACTGCTCAATGACGTTCTCCTTGTCACTGAGAACAACTCTCATGCCCGCATTCACAATGGCCATGTCATCCTCCCTGCGTTGTGATTGCTTGTATCCACATATATACTCATTCTGCAATCATATCAGAACTACAGCACGTATTATACATTCGCCAAGACTCGCGTGCTCTCGTCCATCAAGTAGATGGTGGTGGGGCACTCCCTGGCCAGATATAAAAACTAACCCGAGAACTGGCCACATAAATAAATTGTCTATGGTGGTGATTTACGGAATTGATTTTTGGTCTCATTGAGAAAATGATGCATTTAAAAAAAAAGAAATTTATTCATAAAAAGTTTTTTGAAGTACAAAAGTGTTTTCTCAGAAGAGGGTTTTTTGATTTTAAAATATGTGACGGGGTATTTTTTGTAAGAGTGTGCATGACAGGTATCATGCGGCATACATATAAATTTGTCAACAGATGAATGAATACACTAAACGAGTTAAGGCTTAAAAGAAGTCTTCAGATGATGAAGAACTATTACTATGTTTCCTGCTGACCTAACAATGCCGTCCAGCAAGAGAGGATGACGTGAGGAGAGAATGACTGAGGTAGAAGTTTGTGAAGTTTGGAGACTTTGTTCTGTTGACACAATTACCTGTCTTGTGAATGGAATGAGGATGTTGAGGAGAACCTCGTCTGGTTTCACCAAAGTTTTACGGTAGCCTTGGAAGAACTCTTCATCCATGACAATGGTACGTTGTCCTCTGTCTGAAAAAAGACCAAATAAACCAATAGAAAATGGATCTGTAAGAGACACGTATTAAAATGTCGTTTCTATAAATATTTTCAGAGACTAAGTAATTATTGAGACACATGCAACATAATTCATAGTCCATCTACTACGTGTTGCACCTAATATATATTCTTTATACTGTATCAATTATATAGCATATCTTAATAAGTAAATAAATAACCCAAAATAACTACCTTTGTCAATCGGTAGATCAGAAGCCAATGGTCCTAGGAGGCGAAGGGACATAGAAAGAGGCGAGTGGACCTTAGCGCTTGGGAGGGGATACTGCCAGACTGCCCCCAATGTTAGCCTATTAATATATGTATATATATATGTACCTTTGGATGAGACCGTAAGTTGACATCGAGCAGACATAAACAGTGGGGTCAGATCTGATATTGGACTCGCAGACATTATGCTGCCAGCAATCGACTGAAACAACCGCAATGTAACAATGATGAAGTCAGTCTAGGCTAGAAGGTACAGTTCTTACATACCATTTATTTTGTTCTCGATGGCAAGCCTAAGAGCGGTATGTTTTACCCAATGCTAGACGTGCTCACTTAAGCACAATACCGGTGTGATTTGGGCAAAGTGGATTTAAACAAATCCTATACAGGAAAATCTATTTTTTTCTACCGAACTGTAATTTATAAATGACACACTCACTGCTACATTCCTGATGTGTTTCCCAGCGATCCACCTCAACATCTCAACGACGGCCGTGTATACACGAGTCTTGTACTCTATAAACAACAAGAATCGCACACACGTTAGTCAGGCATGTTGCTCAGGCATGTCAACCAGGCAGTCAGGCATGTGGCCAGGCAGTCGCGTAAACAAACAAACGTGGAGCCATTCTTGAATATAATACAAAGAATAAAAAAATAATGATATGTTGACCAATGGCTGACCAAATACCCTCGAACTAGTCACTATATCATGACTCACAAGTCAGGCATGTTTACCGACAGTCATATAAACAGACAAGACTGATAAACATGTCAAATGAGTGAGCTCAACCAGATGTTTCTGCCCAGACACTGATGGTCAGTCTCTCCTTACCTGGTTCGCTGCTGATCAGTTCCTGAAGGACATCCTTCAATGCGGTCAGTGTAGTGGAAGTTCCAAGCCGCAGTCCAGCCACTGTGCACTCCACTGAGAACAGCACGGATACACCAGTCGCAGCAATGACCACTGGGTATTGCTGGCTCTTCAATTTCATTTCCAACCCTGGAAATAAAACAATCACTGATTTATGGTGCAATATTCTTTAATTTTACATGACAGTAAGAATCAGACACAACACATCTCATTTTGTCCTTAGTCCATACACACATACAAACAATACATGTTATGCTGTAGCATAGCGTGAGAATCCGGGTTCGAATCCTCTTGCTGCCATTTTGAAGCTTTAGCAATTTCGTTCATACCACGTTGTCACAGTTCACTCAGCTGTATAAACGAGTACCTGGTTATAGGAGAGGTGGATACCTGAACAACAATAATCTTCGCGCAGCAATTGCAGCTTGGCTTAGTGGTTCTCATATACGTCAAGATGACGTTGGAGTAAACATGTCTATCAGGGTGTGGAGTATAAAGCACATTGAGAAGTTCTAAGGACTGGATCCCGCGCTATGTAAGAACATACCTTTACCTTTATATACCGCTTTATACACAAACAATAATAGTTACTCCAAATATCTATTTTCCATTATTTGAGAGAAAAATATACATTATATGTGGTCATAACGAGTAACGGTTTCACCTCTAACCCTAATGATAAAACAAAATGCAGAGAAAAGTAATACCAAACTAAAGTTTACCATTTTAGCGTCAATCAAATAATACATCCGTGAAAGACAGCATACAACATTTAATACTTTTTTGGTGGATTCTAAATAACAAATGTCTATCGAATTATTATAAATACTTAAGATATGAAGCCGATACTGAAATTTTCCTACCATATGTGTTGCCAATAACCAACTGTGCATCAGGGTAAGTCGATTTCAAGGTCAGGAGGTCATCGAGCGAAGTTGGACGGTACCAAGTTACGCGGTCTGACGAGAAGACCAGTCGCGTCTTGTCAAGTCCGTCATTCAGCTGTGGAAAAAAATTAACAAACAATACAGGCACTGTTGTCAGTACATCAGAAACCATGAATATTTTCTTGGAATAAAGCATAGAATAAGAACTAGCCAAATAACTTTTATTTTTTGTCTGCCAAAATCCAATAGTGTTCAAGCTTAAAAAAACAGATATTAAATGTTCTATATTACTTGTGTTTGTGAAATAATATTACTTGTGTTACTTGTTACTTGTGAAATAACAACAACATTTGTACATGCAAGAAAGGTCTACTTACTGAGAGAAAATCTAAAAAAATAATACTTAATGATCTTCCTTTAATTAGTACAAAAACATACAACAAGGAACATTTACTCAAATTTACTAATGCCATCTTTTGTCCTGCCACTTTTCTTAAGTGGTAAAACATATCTGTATCAATATTTTCATACCAATTCAATATTAAAAAAAACTTGATTTGACCTCCTCTTAACCTGCTAGTCTCTTTGATTGTTAAACCACTTTCTTTTAGTCGTTCTTCATAATTTAGGTATCTTAGTTCTGGATTAATTTTTAGTTGCTCTCCTCCGTATTCGTTGAAGCGTATATATATATATATATATATATATATATATATATATATATATATATATATATATATATATATATATTGAGAAGTTCTAAGGACTGGATACCGCGCTATGTAAGTACATACCTTTACCTTTATATGCTGTTTTATACACAAACAATAATAGTTATTCCAAATATCTATTTTCCGTTATTTGAGGAAAAATATACATTATACGTGGTCTTATATATATATATATATATATATATATATATATATATATATATATATATATATATATATATATATATATATATATATATATATATATGTATATATATGTGTGTGTGTGTGTGTGTGTGTGTGTGTGTATGTATATATATATATATATATATATATATATATATATATATATATATATATATATATATATATATATATATACCCTTCTTACGATATTGTCTCCTAGCTTATATGTTATTATTTCTCCTCATCAACCCAATAATTTGATAACCATTTGAAACTACAATACCACACTGCCCTGAAACTTGCATATCAGCAGTTATTGTTACTCCTAAGTCCTTTTCCTTTATGGCAGTACATAGAACATATCCTGTTTATATCCAAATTCCTGTGTCCTACCTATCTGTAGGCATTTACATCTCCCAAATTTGAATAACAGCGGCCATTTGTCAGAACATGTAATTCATTAAAGTAGGACATTTGTATCTCATACTATCGTTATTAACAACATTTACAAAACGATCTAGATAAATTTTATCTGGATCGTTTTGTAAATGTTGTTAATAACGACCACTTTAACCTTTCTATAAACAAATTTGTGTAATCCACCAAGCTAGTTATATTGTTGTTTAAGTCATTGATATATATATATATATATATATATATATATATATATATATATATATATATATATATATATATATATATATATACACTTACTTACACTTACTTATATATATATATATACATATATATATATATATAACTAACATAATATATATTCTATTAGTTAGCCATTTTCTATCCAGTATATATATATATATATAAATATATATATATATACATATATGTATATATATAGATATATATATATATATACATAGATATATATATATATATACTTTAACCTTTCTTTCCTATGTATATATATATAAGTATAAATATATATATATATACATATACATATACTCTCTGAAACATTCTCTGTTGAATAAAATTAGTTGCTTACTTGACACTCGTCATGAACTAAACATTTAAATCTGATTTTTTTTTAACTTCTGAATAGTGACTGAGCTGGTTATATGTTCATCCAAGGAATTCCACATTTTCGCACTACACATATATATGGACAGACTTCTACTAAATACCATATGACATGTCGTACGATGTACAACAGCTGTGCAGTGTACCTGTAATTCACTTGGGAAGATGGGTTCCTGGGAAGGGTCGTATGGTACAAACTGTGATCCTTCTTGCTGTGATTGCTTCTTGCAGTGGTATAAGAATTTCAGACAAAATCTTGCATTAGTGGCAAGTGTACCAATGATATGCATTGAAGAAAACAACCACAAAAGCAAACTTAATTTATGTTAATATTGAAGCTAATACACATGTATGTAACAATAAAACAATACGTTAATCGCACACGCACACATGACATGCAAATTGGAAGAGACATTAGAAGTCTGCAATGGCAAATTAAAAATTATTCCAAACGATTTATTACTGCTATTGCCATTAACATGTGATTTTCCATTTACCACATAATATTTGAAATAAGCATGACAGCAAAATGTATAAGCAGACATTTACCTCTGAGGTTGCATGTTCTGTCCCTTTCTGATTGTTACAGCATTGCTCCCCCATTGGGCACTGGAACTCCTGGGTGTAATTTACAAAGTCAAATAAGCGAACATGTTGTCAGAAACATAAATAATGGTATTGGCCACTGCAGAGCGACTTTCCCTGTCTAGTGGAATGTCTGCTCTTGCTTACATATAGCAGTGAAATATCCGTAGATACATATAAAAGATTAAAGCATTACACATTGTCTATTGTTTTAAAAATGGAACTTTCTCTCGTTTGAACTATCAAGGCAAGCAGAAAGATAATAGTCCTTCCGGAAAAAGTAGGATATTGTTATGTAATATTATCATCTCAGATTAGGACAACGGTTGTCATTCTTAGACGGGTAGGATGATGGAAATATGTTTATGATGACAAAACTATTAACTATCAATAAGACTATAATTAACCACAAACAAATCACCTTTGTGAAACTTTGGAAAGCATCCAGGATTGGTCTGTAGCCCGTACAACGACATAGATTGCCTGTAGCCAAACAAAGATAACAGACTTATAGCATAGCAGTATAACAAAATGCATTCTGTAATACACATCTTGGATTTGAGAACTATTTAGTTCAATGATAAAAGCTTTTCCATATTTCTAGATATATGTGGCGGGAGGATTTCTTGTCATAGGAATTCACTGTCAGGCTGTCATGCAGGTTACAGTTACACTGCTACAACAATTGTTTCTTTTGTCACAATACGTGCAGCCGTCATCTACACATAAACTAAGTTGCAAATTACGTCTAAAGATTCTGACTGCATTTTAGCATATCTCCCAGACGAACATTGTAATTTAATTATGACAGTTTTTCCGTAATCTTATTTTAAATAATAAAAAAAAAAAAAATTTATTTAACTATTTCATATATTATTTTATATTTTACAATATGTACCGTTATTTATGTATAGTTATTTATTTATTATTTATTTTGTTATTATATTGCTATATAATTATTTTGTTATACCAGTTTGTTATTTTACAATAATGTTTTATCACTAGTAGCATTTTAATCTATATATTTAGTTATTTAAATAATTCTTATATTCATAGCATTTTAATATATTTATTTACTTAGCAATTTTAGACAAGTTTAATATTTTTTAATATACTGCAAAGTGTCACAAACAATTTTGGATATATGGCTATACCAAATAAAATGTATTATTATTATTATTAGTATCATAAATTTGTTGGACAAGAAGAATTTGACAATTAACCTCAGCAGGTACTATCTACTTCTACTTACCATCCAATGCATCGTCTAGATCAGCTATTGAAGGGCAGGAGTTGTTCCGCAGCAGGGTGTACATTGACATCACCATCCCCGGGGTACAGAAGCCACACTGACTGCCATATGACTTGGCAAGTCTCTCCTAGGGACAAGATAAATTATGTGGTGATCTCTCAGAAACTAATCCGTTTGTGCCCCTATTTGTTCTGTTATTCTTACTCTTTCACTGGCCTATATTACAACAACCATTAACAACCATTAGTGACAAACAAATAATAAAATAGTATTACAACATTCACAACTGGCCTATATTACAACAACTGTTAATCTTACGTGTGATAAAACAAATTATAAAATATGATCACAATTCGATAACATATATATATAACAAACATATAATACGAACATATGTGAAAGATTCTTCTAATTAGCTAAAAAAAAAAGCATTTGCCAAGTTATCTGTTAAATTAACAACTAAAATATATTAATGTATTTCAAAACATTAATTAGAATAAGTTATAACAGTCTTTATATGATGCAATGACCTTGACCTACTTGAACAGGATGCAGTCTCGTTTTGGTATCACCAATGGCCTCGGTTGTAGTGACAGCGAGGCCATGCATGGAACACAGCGGAGCGAGACACGCGTTGACAGCGAGGTGACTGGTGGCTAAGGAACTTATTGCACATGGTGGTGGACACGGTTGTTTCACCAAGACGACAAGTGACATAGTAACACAAGTCTATGCCATGCATTGTAGTATGTGTAGTGTGTACCATTAGCTATAGCCGCCATAGCTCCTTGACAAGACTAGCGCAAACTACACATGGTGCATTACGGAAAACTCAGGCGAATGTGCTGGGGATTTCAGACCAGAGAGGAGGCCGAGATGTGCAGTGGGCAGGGCCCACTAGCATATGGACATTACCAACCAGACGACTACGCTAATCTCCATATGTGGGCAAATACACGGCACCAACAGAAACATCCATGATGGCTACAATTAAACAGCTATATGGGTCATCCTGGAGCAACCCACGCGTGGAGATGTAAACCAATGCAGACTACCATAGCCTTTACTGGCTGTGAACCACAGGCAGCCAATCAACCAAGTAATGATGTTTGTCCAATCTGTTAATCCATTCATAATTTTTTCCACATCATGTATGCACGAAATTTTCATCACATCCATGTTCTAAATGGCAAGGCAGATTGTTGTGTTGACGTTCACTGTTAGTCTAGCCTCTGACTGGTTTCGCTGCAGCCAGGTAAGTGCTGCATGGTTGAACCTACAAATAAGCACAAACACTAATTTTATGTATACTCCAGTACAACACCACCTGAGCAGTGGTAGTTGATGCACTTGAGTGCAACTAGACTGTTCCTGCTTCAACCAGTGAAACATTTTGTTAGAATTTCTCTTGCCTACCTACATTTGGAGCAGTCATTTTCTGACAGTGACCATTGTTTGTCAAATGTTATATTCCACTTTGACTTTTTGTATCATAAATGCTTGAAATGTTTGTCATCAATACAATACTTAAAGCGAAACAAATGTTATGGTTTTGAGACAATGCACCAAAAACAGTTAATAAACATTTTTGCAACTACAATCACAAATATGATGTTAGTGGTTTACTAAGAATTTGTTCTAAAATTGGGAAATTCTCGTCAAATCTCAGTTTTCCTGGCAGCTGACATGTTCACGAGAGAGAGAGAGAGAGAGAGAGAGAGAGAGAGAGAGAGAGAGAAGAATATAAAATGGGGGAAGCTATGCTAGGTAGAATCACATAAGAAAAGGATTTAGGAGTATCATTATGTTTGGCATGAAAGTGTCAGATCAATGTGGGATTGCTGTTTCAAAAGGCAATCAAAATATAGGGTTAATTAGGAGAACTACCATATAGCAGGAGAAACAGCTAATTGTAACCCTGTACAAAGCGACAGTTAGACCGCATTTGCATTATTGCATACAAGCATGGAGGCCACATCGTTTGAAAGACATATATAAGCTAAAAAATACAACGAACAACAACTAAAACGATTCAACAATTGAGAGACCTTATTTATGAAAGCCACTTATTAGAATTATTATTAGAACAACACTAGATACCAGGAGACTAAGAGGAGACCAAGTAAAACAAGATTTAAAATAGTGAATGTTTATGAAGATATTGATAGGAATATGTTCTTCAAACTAAAAAAGGCAGTAGAACCAGATGACACGAAGCAGCATTAGTTAAGTACCAATGTAGGTTGGACTTGAGAAAGTACTCATTCTCAAAGAGGGTGACACATGAATGGAACAAACTGTCAAATGATGGTGCGAATAATAGTGTGAATATGTTTATCGAATAAAATGGACAGATACCTGATAAGGGCGGGCTATATATAGATGATAAAATAAATTGTTGTCCTCTCGATAAGCCAATGGTTTCCTTGTCCAGTTGCCATCTGGAACGTTTTTGGGTGGCACTCTAAATAGATATCCAATATCCATCAGGTTATTATAGTTTTGTAGATCAGGCTCATAGCCAGAAATAAATTGTTGCCAGAACTTTCTGAAAAGTGTAACGTTAAGCGGCTGCCATGGAAGCCGTTCGTGCCTATGACAGTCATTACTGATCTAAGGGCCTATTGTAGACAGAAGCCACAGGTAATATGATGACGTTACATTGCAGTATTACAGCAGAATGCCTGTTAGAATACATACATTGTGGATCTGTTGACAACTTTAACATTGTATACCAATTTCAAATTGACAACCCATAGAGATAGATATAGACTAGAGAGGCTATGACCACGTAATTAACTATTACGTACATCGACCATATTGGAGTTCCAAAACATAGTAACAATGCTAAATGTTATTCGTCCTGGGTACGCGCGATTATCCAGCGTTTTCATTAAAGTTTCGTTCGAACTGTGATGGCTCAAATAATGTTCTAGTTTTCTTATGCAATCCGAATGAAAACGTGCACGTGTATCTGAAAACATAAATATATAAGTACATATGACACATTTTAAATACATCCAAACCAATTATACAATACGTAATTTTGTAGTTTTGATTTCCCATCTTTAATATAGCGCGCTAAGCATGTATGTGAGCACCCCTTGCAAAACCATCATACTCAACCGAGGCGCAATGTCATGTAAAACAACTGTGTGAAGTGTCACTGATAACTTTCCGCGAGGTTTGGAGTACGACGCGGATTTCCGCTCATTGCCGAAAACTTGCCGACATGAGTTGTGTAATCGTCAACGGCAGTATAAGTTTATCGAAAGAAGTCACTACGAAAAACTACACGGACCATTCTATGGATTAAGTAGATGAGTGTTAGTTATTTATAGTTCATATATTACATAAACAGGTTGCATCGATTGTTGCTGATATCGCTATTAAAAGCACAACCAATAACGTTAAACACATTTATTTATTAATTATGCATATAGTAGCCTTAGGAGCAGTGAAGTCTGGCTGCCGCATTGAATTAGTTTTTAAGTTAGCTACATGATTTTAAAGTATTGTTTAGGTTTACACACGGTTGAGTTTCATTTAAAGCATCTGAATGTGGAAACATATGCATAAGTGAAAGGTTACCTGACTACGTCATTCACGGTAGAAATCGACAATGACCCGGACATTTTGGTTATAAAGCAAATGAAAAAAAATTATCGGGTGGGTGCCCAAAGTTCCCAAAACGAATGCAACCAAAATTAACCCTGGGAAATCTTATTTTTTACCCCAATCCTTCATTTTGAGTATTTCGGCCTCAAAATGCAATTTAACTAGGAGAGATTACATGTATGTTTATCGTTAATTTAATTGTAAGTCAAGATTTTCATTAATAATCCTACGATATCTTCAGCAAAAACTACATTTAAAATGTTGTGTTACTTCAATTACGACAGAACGGCACATCCATCCAGCACTGCCACTGTGGTTTCGACGTCAATGTCCTCATTACAGATGACGTGGGGATCGAGCTTTGTGATGTATGAAGCTAATTTAGACTTCACTGGTTCGTTTTGCGTCATTTGCGTACAATAAAGCTGGGGAAACTGCTGCTGCTTTGAAAAGACACTGCGATCGGGTGGCTCAGAAGTATATGCCCTGGCCAGTAATCTTTGGTATTGTTATCGCTCTTGTTTTCCGATACGTAATGATTCATGTGATATAAAATCTATCCTTCTTCCAAACATTTCATTTATTATATTAGACAATCAATGGATACAGGAAAATTAGGTATTAATAAACATCAACACAAGTATACTAACCATTAGCTTGCCGGCCAATCCTTTATCCTTATCCTTATCCTTACAACACATTTGCATTTTGTATCGAAAGCAAACAGAAGAAACTCGGACTATATTCAATAGGCAGATGCGTATATTGTTCGTGGAAAAAAATCGATGTTCCCCCAGGGTTGATGTGTGTTGCATTTTCCCTGCAAGTCCAGGAAACCTTTCTAGACATTTTAAAACAAAAAAATGCTTTATAACCAAATTGTCCGGTTTTAACAAAAGATGTGCTGATTTCTACTGGACTATACGTGCGACGGCCATGTTGGAGTTCCAAAATTAGTCATCACACACGCACATGTATAATTTTAACTTCAATACTTATTATATTTTTTATTTACTATACATCTTATAACATAGCTACATGAAATGAAAGCGTGTGTTTAACGGGCCATCGTCGGCATTAGTATACTACTGCCAGTGCCATATAATATAATGTGTGTGTGTGTGTGTGTGTGTGTGTGTGTGTGTGTGTGTGTGTGTGTGTGTGTGTGTGTGTGTGTGTGTGTGTGTGTGTGTGTGTGTGTGTGTGTGTGTGTGTGTGTGTGTGTGTGTGTGTGTGTGTGTGTGTGTGTGTGTGTGTGTGTGTGTGTGTGTGTGTGTGTGTGTGTGTGTGTGTGTGTGTGTGTGTGTGTGTGTGTGTGTGTGTGTGTGTGTGTGTGCGTTTGTGTCGTGTTTGTGTTGTGTTTGTGTTGTGTTTGTGTTGTGTTTGTGTGTTTTGAATGTTGTGTGTTTTTGTGTGAGTTGTGTTTGTGTTGTGTGTTTTTGTGTTGTGTGTGTATTTTGAATGTTGTGTGTGCGTTGTGTTTTTTTTTTTTGTGAGTTGTGTTTGTGTTGTGTGTTTGTTGTGTGAGTTGTGTTTGTGTTTTGTGTGTTGTTTGTGTTGTGTTTTTTGTGTTGTGTGTGTATTTTGAATGTTGTGTGTGTGTTGTGTTTTTGTTTGTTTTTTGTGAGTTGTGTTTCTGTTGTGTGTTTGTTGTGTGAGTTGTATTTGTGTTTTGTGTGCTGTGATTGTGTTTTGTGTTTTTGTGTGCGTTGTGTTTGTGTTGTGAATGTTTTGTGTTTGTGTGTGTGTGTTGTGCGTGTTGTGTGTGTTGTGTGTTGTTTGTGCTGTTTTTGTGGTGTGTGTTTTGGTGAGTTGTGTTTTGAATGTTGTGTGTTTGTGTATTTTGTCTGCTGAGTGTGTATTCTGTTTGTTGTGTGTGTTTGTGTGTTTGTGTGTGTGTTATGTGAGTTGTGTTTGTGTTTTGTGTGCGTGTTGTGTTTGTTGTGTGTGTTGCGTGTTTGTTGTGTGTGTGTTGTTTGTGTGTTGCGCGTGTGTGTGTGTTGTTTGTGTTGTGTGTGTTTTTAATGTTGTGTCTGTGTTGTGTTTTATGTGTTGTGTGTGTTGTGTGTTTGTGTTGTGTGTTTTGTTTGTGAGTATGTGTTTGTTTGTGTGTGTGTGTGCGTGCGTGCGTGCGTGCGTGCGTGCGTGCGTGCGTGCGTGCGTGCGTGCGTGCGTGCGTGTGTGTGTGTGTGTGTGTGTTTGTGAATGTGCGTAGGAGTAAACTGTAGGAGGTAAACTGTAGGAGTTATGGGTAAATTGTAGGAATTATGGGTAAACTATAAGAGAATGTGTGTGTGACAGTGTCTTGTTGTCTCCAATTTGTGTGTGAATGTGTCTTGTTGTATTTGCAACTACTACTACTACTACTACTACAACTACTACTACTACTACTACTACTACTACTACTACTACTACTACTACTACAACTACTACTACTACTACTTCTACTACTACTAGGAGTTACAGATAAACTATAGGAATTATGGGTAAATTGTAGGAATTATGGGTAAACTGTTGGAGGTATGGGTAAATTGTAAGAGTTATAGGTAAACTGTAGGAATTATGGGTAAACTGTAGGAGGTATGGGTAAATTGTAGGAATTTATGGATGAACTGTAGGGG
>OY759262.1:33599071-33746571 GCA_963662155.1 Lamellibrachia columna
AAAAAAAAACATTATCACTGGCGTTCATTGTCGTCAAGACAGTGTACACCAACTTTGAACATTCGCCAAACCGGGTGTCTAGTTTCACCAAAGTAAAATGATAATGACGGGGAAGTACAGTCTTAATTATTGCATGTTGTTACACGTTACAACTATTGCCCCTGGTGTGGTTATCAGGTCTTAGAATAGCTCAACTGTTCTCCAGACCGTTACTGCCCAAATTGTGCTTTCATCCAGCTACACATCTGATGTCAGATTGGTCATTTCCGCTTGCAACATGAACACGTTATGTGGTTGATGATGACTAATCACTGCATGAAGCAGATGCGCGATTAAGATGAACTTCGTTTCTTGCATTTTAGTCACTAGTCCAGATGCAAGAACATATGTAAGACCTGGCAAGGTAGGTGAGCACGTCGCCTCTCCAAGCACGTTAAATAGCGTAGTATGGTTGCTAATTATAACTTTGAAATTATCACAGTGGCCTGTCCAACGATGATCAAGATTACCGTTCAATTTATCGCCTTCGTAGACTTCGATGATGTTCGATCAATAACGAGGTGTGAGGACATGCCTGAGCGTGCGGACATGCCTGAGCGTGCGGACATCTGAGCTTGTGGACATGCCCCACCTTCCCCTACTTGCACGGATGGCTTACCAAACTAGAATTTGTTTTCTAGTCAATTATTATGGCATCATGAATACCACGTATTATCTTGCACAGATGCATATACATATATGAGATCAAGGATAATTAGCATTTCCGCCTAATCACCAATACATTTAAAAAAAATTTTTTAACAACATAAATGTAAGAGGTAATGATTTCATTGTACGGCGGTGTTAAAAAATAGAGGTAGAATTCCTATTAAATAAATTCACTTGCGTGCCTTTAAAAATGCAAAGCTAATAATATTATATAACTGCATTGTGGTTGCAATTTAAGATAATTCGCATAACAAACTAAAGTGTTCTTATTGGATTACCTTCTTGCCGTTCACGAAGAACACCAGCTCACTTTCGTCGTACGTCGACATGGTGTTGTCTGTGCAATCTTTGCACGTTTGTTAGACCAGCATTGACGCCGCTGTCGACTGCGCTACTGCTACGCCCTGTCGAGGAACGTTGTAGCCGACCCCGCGGCACAACCTCCAACCAGCGACGAAACGTCATTCAAGTCACATGTTTATGAAGCCCAGAACTTGACATCATCGGTAATCCTCGCGCATGTCTCGGGGTTTCTGCCAAACTACGTATTGTAGCGTTTCTAGCGATAACCGCTGATCTATGAACTGTGGCGTTGGTAGCGGCTGGGTGGCGTCTCCCGCGTTTATACAAACTCGTCGTTTTCTCCACTTTCTCGGGTTTCTACAAACTCGCCGTTTTCTCCAGTTTCCGCTTTTTCAACAACGTTTTCTCCATATTCCGCATTTCTACAAACTCGCCGCTTTCGACATTCATAGTCACACTTAGACAAACATTATAAAATTTAAATAAACGTCATGTCATTAACACAATCACTTTTAATGTTTACCATAGCTCATCAACACAATACGTGTATATAATATTATATATATATATATATTATATGTATATATATATATATATATATATATATAGACAAACAAACATTTTAAAATTAAAATAAACATCATGTCATTAACGCAATAAATAACTTTTACACTTTATCATAGCTCATCAACACAACACGTATAATATATATATATATATATATATATATATATATATACACATATATATATATATTTATATATATATATATATACATATATATATATATTATATATATATATATATGTGTGTGTGTATGCATAAATTCACACTTAGACATAATATTTTACCTTTCAATTGAACAGATAATAAACATACATTTATTTAAACATAATGAGTCAGGGTGTCTCCCACCAGCACATATAATGATGTTGTATATAATGGGAGGAACGGTTATACGTAATATAATTTGTGTCGTTTAATAATCATAACTTTTTCACTAAAACAACTTTTCGAACAATTTATTTTTATTGCAACGATGAAATAATTGTTACAGATTTAGAATATGCATTTCTTAAACAAACGTTCGTACTGATTTCTGTGAAACCGGCATAGTGTATTACGTATAGCAACTGAACGGGCGTAGCCATTTTTGAATACGTCACTGTATTAATACATGAGCGGCAGCGGAAAACACTCGAGCTCAAGGCTGAAAGCAGTCGCCAGCTAGTCTATATTGAGATTTATGTGTCACTGCTAGTCAACAATGACACATAAGTGTCAACTCGTGAGGTATAATTTTTTTGGGAAAACCCCTGTTTGTGACCTTTTATTCCGGATAAACGTTACAAATTGAACCATAAAATCGTGCATGTTATGTCGTGTAATATATGTTTAGATAAGACTGTACTAGTGTAGTCTCTAGACCACGTGTATGCGTCGAATTATCGAGCGGCATTCCGTCTCAAATAAACCAAAATCAGATAATCTTCTAGAACTCATATTTTTATTTAACCAACATTTTACCAATTAATCCACAAGTAAATATAATCACACATTTGAAACCATAAGGCTGTAGTTCGAATAGTTTTTTGAGATATGGCCATTTCAAATTGTGCGATTGTCATTTTTGGAAATCATTGTCATGGAGATTTCTCGTTCTACCAAAAATACCAATAAATAAAAAACTATGTTTGCTAGAACTGGTATAAAACACACACATGCAATGGCAGATTGATACAATAGTATGTATATTTCTATATACATAATTATGATCTAGAATACTCATACCAAATCTCAGAGTTCTAGAATCTCAGAGTTCGGCGCAGACACGTGGTCTAGAGACGACACAAGTAAAGCCTTATCTAGACGTATATTATATCATATAACATGTATGGTCTTATGGTTAAATTTGCAACGTTTATCTTGAATAAAAGGTCGCAAACATGGGTTTACCCCAAATATATAGGGGAAGCCACTGGGTTAGTTGAGCCGAAACTACAGCAGCGATAGTTGTTATTCAAACACGATTGACGTATAATAGGTTACGTTTGTCGCAACGGTCGGAACATGTGAGCTAAACGTATGTTTGTAAACTATCAACACACGTGACCAGACTATGTTGTTATTGACACGTGCAAATGGTTTAACTTAGCAGAGAGAAGAAGATTATTTATATCACTTCACGCATTAATGAGAAGTTAATTAAATAAGCTAACTTGTCGAAACGGGGCTAGTTGAGCCACCCAAGACCCAAGGGAGGTTTAGTTGAGCAGCGGGTAAAGAACGAAGACTACTATTCCTTACCCCAAAATACATCAAGGAATTGATTTTTTCAAATTGGGACATCAGAGAGCTACAAGGCAACAAAACAGCAGTTAGTAACACTGGTTGCGATTTGCCTATATGTCTATATTAATTAGATGTCTTGACTTATTAATTAAGACTGTAGACTTGTCAGAGACGTGTTGTGAACATTGGGTAGATGTAGAGTTGTTATGAATTTGTTGTACAAGGCCTATGTAAATTATACAAATAAAGCATTTACGCAATTTACGCTAGCTATCACAGGGATCAGTATTAGGACCAATGCTATTTTTAATATGATGTATATATATATATATATATATATATATATATATATATATATATATATATATATATATATATATATATATATATATATATATATGTATATTTGTATATATATATATATATGTATGTATATATATATATATATAATTTATTTGAAAGATGACATATCTAGCAAAGTACTGGAATTTGTAGATGACACAAAATGGTAAGAAGCAAACATTACTCCGCTATTTAACAGTGCCACATCAAAGATTGTTACTTAAACTAAAAACCCATGGCATAGATATTGATGTAATCAACTGGATAGAAAAGTGGCTTACACGCAGAAGACAGAGTGATAGTAGATGGTGAGATTTCAAACAGGAAATCTATTTTGAGTGGGATCCCACAGGGATCAGTATTAGAACCAATGCTAGTTTAAGTAATATATATATATATATATATATATATATATATATATATATATATATATATATATATATATATATATATATATATATATATATATATATATATATATATATATATATATATTAGTTTAAGTAACAATCTTTGATGTGGCACTGTTAAATAGCGGCGTAATGTTTGCTTCTTTCTTGTGTCATCTACAAATTCATCTACAATTGATACAAATAAAAAAAATAAAAAAAATTGCAGGATGATCTAGATATATTGGTTAAATTGTCAGAAAAATTACAAATGTTATTAAATTTTGGCGAAGTGTAAATGCATACACATAGGGCATAGAGACATGGACGAACAATAAAGGGGTGTGGGATGCTGTACTAGGTAAAACCACAAAAGAAAAGGACTTAGGAGTAACATTTAGTGCTGACATGAAAGTTTCAGAGCAATGTGCTTGAAAAGATAATACAATTCTAGGGCTAATTGAGAAACAGCTAATTGTACCCCTGAACAAAGCAATAGTTAGATCGCATATGGAATATTGCATACCAGCATGGAGGCCATATAGTAAGAAGGACATAGATAAGCTGGAAAGAATACAACGAAGAACAACTAGCATGATGCCAGAATTGACACACACGCACGCGCACGGACGCACGCCACAACCAGTACATGGGTGAATATGTACAGTAACTGAAATGAATAACTGTTTTGGTTTTCCTGAATTCAAAGCCGTTCTATGAACTTCCATCTTGTCCCGGCCTATCTAAAACCAATAGTGGCAGCGACAACACGTGTTGCTTGATAATCCAAACGGGGTTGTGGACAGGTAATTCTTCGTAATTTTGGCTTTGTCTTTGTCAAAATCACAAGGAGCCTCATTATTAAATTTTTACTTTGTTTTGTTCGAACCATCTGCATGGGCCCCGGGAACGCCTACAACATGTCAGCCCCATGCACGCGAACATGACGGAGATATGAGGGAACATGCACACGGACAAACAGTCAGAGTCTACAAACTACTTTATAGAATATATGCATATTGTGTAAGAACGCTTGACGTTACTGTTACTTTCCGGATAGCTTTGATATAACAAAATATATCAATGTTATGATTTTGGGGTTTGAGAAAATTAACATGTGTGACCGGTGAGTTAGAAAAGGATATATGCTGTGTGCATATCCGGGTGTCAAGTATTTTTGGGAAAGTGTTTACCTTGGTAGTAATAGCATGGCCAGTCAGGGGTTACGCAGTAAACGCGGACAAAGTTGACTTGAGGTTTGAATTGCAGTGTTAATTTACGGAACTGTGTATTAGGGTAAGTGGGTAGGATGTAGGATTAAAAAGTTGTTAATTTTAAGGCGACTCAAGTGGTTATATATGTATACATATTGGTTCCGGTGTAACTACATTTGGATTAATTTCAAAGCATATGGGAAGGATGCAAAAATGGGTGGTTCGAGGCATATTGATTGATTGTCTTACCCGTAGGACCGGTTAATTGAGTGAGATGGCCGTTAGTGGGTGTGGAAGTCACATGATGGAGATAGGGAGTTTTGTCCGCGGTCAGGACGGGTAGAGGGGATAATCGAGACAGTTCTGAGAGAACAGAGATGGGGCTCTAGTCAGTCCGACTGTCAGTTTATGCGGTGTCCGCTTTCGAAGTAATGAGAGCTAACCAGTACCTTGAGCCAGCCAGTGAAGGCTGCAGATTAGCTGTGACGGTTGTCGCGTGAGATACCTTAGACGCAGAAGATATTACCCGGAGGTTTGTAAACGTTATAAGTTATTAGGTTTAAATGTATGCATGCGATACTAATCGTTGTTTAGATAGGGTATTATGTCGGGGAATGGGTCTGACATGGTAGAAGGGCGTGGCTGATCTGTCATGGTACTTGATTATTTGTGACTATACCGACGTTACGTTTGGTATTCACGACAGCTAGTCACTGCACGTGTATTATTTTATTGGGTAATGGTATTGTTTAGTGTGTATGTATGGAAGAGTATTCGCTCGGATATACTGTTCCGAGAATATATATATATATATATATATTCTTTGTGTATAGATAGGGGTCAAGACCGTGTATTTTATTTGTTGTATCAATATATTGAAATTGTGTTAGTCCATCAGACATTTTTTGTAGTGTCGGATCCCTGGGAAAGGCGAGCAGCCAGGCAATTCCATTGCTGAAGTCGATGGGTGTAATATTGCGGGCGCAGATGTGTTCTCGGCAGTCAAGCCCAGTTTCTCGTGAGGGATAAAAGTTCTTTCCACGAAGGGCGGGACCGATGTGTCGTGGGTGGACAAGCCGGGCCTCCCTTGAGGGATACAAGATTCGTTCCACGATGGACGAGACCTAGTCGTCCCGTGAAGGGATTCATTTGTATGAATCACTTATCCTTATACATATCGACGTAGGGTATATTTAACCCGGACCTTATATTAGGTATTCTGTATTATGATAATGGTGTGCCCAATATTGTTTCAAAGGGTCACATTACCATTGTATATTCACTATGCGTAGATAAACATTTGAATATTAGTTATCCTAGTTTGGAGATTTGAAGGGTATTCACGATTGTGGATAATGATTTGAATGTCTTTGAAATAGATTGTGGCTGACGAGCCCTATGGTTTGTAAGCTAGAATTATTATAAATAGTGATTCTTTGTTAATACCTTTGAATAGTTGGAAGGATAATACGGGTACGGCTCTTATTGTATTCATGTATATTATTATTTAGTACCTTCTCTAATTAATCTCAGGGAGATGATTCATCGGTTTTATAAATGGATCCATCATCAAGTATTAGGCCTATTTGCCAACATTGTTTGTTTTGCTTTCTTAGAAGGCTGAAGCAGCATTGTCTCGTATGAAGTGGTGTGCGAAGAAGATCCTTGAGCAGATAGGCAGTCCTTGAGCAGATGGGCACTCGTGACAACAGTGTCAAAGTCCGGAAGACGAGGTTTGGGTTTAATTGACCTGTACACCGTGTTATTACAAATAGTAGTTTTCTTAAACTTTACTGTCGATCTAATAACGAATAAAAATAAGCAAGACTCAACATTGATAATAATAATAAGAGTAAAGTGGTTGAATGACACAGTGGAGACGACCACTCCTGAGACTGCAATCAACACCAACAAGTGCCTATCTACTCGTTGTCAGACAAGTGCCTCTCTTCTCGTTGTCATGAACAGCCTTGTCAATATTACACTTCCAACGAAAACAATTTAGCCATGATACAGAAGTACCACAAGTCAACAGTAGAAGGTCCACGTAGTATAATGGACCAACGTATCACTCATCACCAAGAACAACGTACACCTCAACTCCTTCTTCCTTTCCACAATACGACTTTGGTACTCTGTTCCATCTGATGCACAAATACGTCCTCTGTTTACGCCTTCAATTATAAATTAGTAGGCTGGACAAAGATCTGTAATCTTAATCACAAGAATTGGGTATTACAATGATAGGGTTTTAACAATTCATCGTTGAACACAAACATTTTATTTGTGGTGGTCTTACATAAAATAGCAATACTGTAAATTGTTATTATTTTAGGATCAAATTAATCTTAGCTGAATTCCAGATATTAATACGTTGTTCGCGGTTTGTCGGAAATTGTATCAGCCCGTGGACATTAGTGGCAGGTAGGTCGGGGTTAGCATGTTTTCACTGGGAATCTGATCGACAGAACTAAACACCACATAAATGTCATACCCTCCACGAGGCGCTCAAATGTTGGTGATATTGAGCCAATGACCCCCATGTTTTTCCGTGAAAGTTATGTTACCATAACAATTGCTTTTAGCATTATTTAGCATATGTATTCCAGGAATGTGTACGCTTCTCTTAATGTGCAACATATCATGGTAGTGTAACCGAGGAATCGCATGAAGACTGAAACGGTGATTTCGTTTATTTTGTATAACATAAACACCTGTAAAACATACAAATATATTATTACTGCATGCACTACTACAATGACTACACAGGATCATTAATCAACAGAGTCAAAGAGATATATTTCCTGCATAACATTGTTATATCAATCGTATCGAAAGCAGCTGAGAGATCTAGTAAAGGGAGTGCTGTGACTTTGCCATTGTCCATGTTGTCAACTATATCATTGTGTATCTTGAGAAGAGCCGTTTCGGAGGAGTGGAATCGTTTATATGCAGGCTGTAACGTAAAGTGCCCTAATATCGTCAGGTTTTGTGTTATCCCAATTTCAGTTAGATGCATTTTACCGCACATAAACAATGTTCGGTAGCATTGTAAAGAGTGACGTCTTGGGAACAATCGAAGCGCACAATGGGCATATGTATGTTAAAGGTAAATTATACAGAGCGTTGCAAAGGCGAGAGGGTGCACATAACGGAATAAGGAACTCGGTAACATATTTCCATCTTCCTGGGTGTCTGTAATTCGGCAAGGTGTCTTATGTCCGTCCGCACTATGTACACATATGCCATGTAATTATGACATTCATAAAGTTAGTTATCAATAACTATTAAAGAATATAACGTTACTAAGCAATTCCGCCATCAATTCCAAACCTTACTGATAACACATATAGGCTGCAACATATCATATTAAGTCGCCGTCACTCATTTTCATGTTAATCAGTTCATATGACATGACCTGATATTGAAAAGGTACCATTTATTGCAAATCAGCGCTGAACTGTAACCAATTATATGTAAAGTTAATGTATAAGGTGGTGAATTAAACGGTTCCTCCCAAGGCGTATGACATTTGGGGGAAAACCTGCAAATACTTTTACGATTGGCTACACGCAAAATACACGTATAAAGGTTTTTGCAATTGTCTTCCAGTTCAACGTCCATCCACTCTCTTTCTCTCCCTCCCTCTCCCCTGCTCTTCGTCCAGATCACCGTCCACCCACTCTCCCTCTGTTTCACCCTGCTCTTCCTGCAGGTTTCTACCGCTGTTCTCTTTCTTAATGTAACAGAGCAAACTCACGTGAACTATTCGGCGACAACCATTGATTCATTCGATCACGTGGGACGCGGCAGTGGATCATTTAAACTTCGATGACGATATTAGGACACTGACGAAATTAAGGCACTTTAGTCTTTACGTTAGATCATTTGATAAGTGATGTTTATAAATATTTTCATAAAGGCGATTATCAACTACTTTTTCCAATACGTCTGACAGAAAACTGAGATTGGAGATAGGACGATAATTCTTTGGGTAATTTTACAGTTTGTTTTTTTAATAACAGGATTTATAAGAGCTTGTTTGAAATCCCGTGGAACAACTCTGCCCTGCATTGAAAGGTTTATGATAGTAGTAATGGGAAAGATGAGTTGATTGATACAGCTTTCTAGTAGAAGTGTTGGAAATGGGTCAAGATCACACGGTTTGTTTAGAGATTTTTAATGGTAATGAGATAGTCACTAGTAGATGCAGGTGTGAAAGTGGTGGTTCAGGGAAATCATACATTAATAAAAACATTCAATCGAATGCGAACAATCTTATCTGTGAAGTATTTAAAAAAAGAACAACACAATGTATCCATTGAAAAATGTTCAGGCAGTGCTTTTAATTTCTGCCGATGTAGAACTATGTTTACGGATTTTCATATCTGGCGAGGGTTTTCAGAATTTGTTGAGAAAAAATGTGTATAATAATCGGGCTTTGCTTTTGACATCATGTGATTACATATATGTAGCTGCGTAGCATAACAGGATCGATCAAGTGGAGAACGAGTTCGTTGCCAAATTCTTTCAAGATATCGACGACGTTTTGTTACAAATATTTCATGCGACATCCATGGTTGGCAATAGCAAACACTTCCGAGAGCGTGTTTGGGTCGAAGTATGTCATCGTGCTGGTGTTCGTCAAAACATTTGTTAGAGCTCGAAAGGATTGTTCCTGAAGCTACTCCAAAATGTCATGGTTCATCTTGCCTGGTTAGTTCACCTAGTGGAGCAACGATGGTAGTAAAGTTAGCTATGAACCTGGAAACATACTGAGCCAAGAAGTGATCGAACCTCCGAAGCTTTGGTTGGTCGAAGTGCGTTCTTGATCGATTCGATGTTCTTTGGATCTGTTCGGATTCCATGTGCACCGAAAACGTAACCATAGAATGTAACGTTTTTTTAGGAGAGCTTGCATTTCTCTTTGTTCAGACGTGCGTTGTTTTCTCGTAAAACCGCTTTCAAGTTTGTATCGTCTTCTGCGACCGTATTGCCGTAGACGATGGTATCATCCGAGATGTTGCGGCATCCGTTTAGGCCATGTAGTAGCTCTACGACTGTGTTTTGGAAGATTTCTGTGGCAGCATTTATGCCAAACACCAGTCGTTTGTGTCTGTATAGCGCTACATGTGTGCTAAACGTTGTGATGTGACGACTTGCATGAACAAGTTCAAGTTGATGATAGCCTGCCTTCAAGTCCAATGTGATGACCGTTGTCGCGCCGTTCAGGTCTGTGATCAAGTCGTCACCCGTGGGCATGATATGTTTCTCTCTTTGCACTGCCTTGTTTGCTTCACGCATATCTATGCAAATGCGGACTTCTCCTGAATTCTTCTTAGGAACAACCACAGTTGGGGAAACCCAAGGCGCTGGGCCTTCTGTCTTCTCAATGCCGTCTTCAGCCTCAAGACGAGCTAATACCTGTTCTACAAATTTGAAAAGGAATGCGTCGATGTGGCTGCTGCTTTGGTGTCACCGATTCGTGTGAAGCGACACAATTCTGTTGCTAAATTTCCCGATACCTAAGAAAATGTCCTGGTAATCTTCTAGAATGCTATCAGCATCAGTTGTGATCTGTCTAGTTAACGTTAGGATTTTTAGTTCTCCGGCTGCCTTGAATCCTAGCACGTTTCTGATGTTGCCTTCAACAATGTGAACTTGTGAGTGAAGATATTCATCAGACTGGATGGTTCAAATGAGTAATATTTTTACTTATTTCACAGTCAGTTTATCTTTTTCTTCCCGTGACGTTTCGACTGCTATCAGCAATCTTCATCAGACAACTACCGCTAGATGGCGACACGGTAGTCATTCTACGCAGACGTATGAGGGCCGATACCGACTCACATAATAAAAATTATCTACGATGATCTTCTGAAGAGCCACCCAGGGCGCGGCCGCGGGGGTCACACACCAGAGTGATACGTCTGCAGTATTTGGGTAGTCTGTGTAATCGTCTAAACACATTATTGTAACATACATGTAATCTAACTAGCTGTGGATGCTACAGTATGATTCCACCACAGTTGAGCTGTATTTCCTACATAGATGAGCACAAATGCACTAAACAGCTTGACCTTGACATCATTTGTGCACATTTAAAATGTCCTAAGTAGTACATTACCACGGACATACAATTGGCGACACTGACGCATTATATCTTAATTGTCCTCCTTAGAGTCACTGCATATATAATACGAGGGAAGCTACGAAAATGCTCCCAACTTTCAGACCTTCACAATTTTCCGCATAGACAAGCCAAGCCGGCTTGCACTAGCGTTGCGTTTGATTTCAAAATTACGAACTTTTCAAATTTCAACTAAAGATGTTACCGATTATACTTATACGGTGTACAGATGCAACGGGGATGGCGATTTTATGTGATTGTGAAATGTACGAGAAGTGACTTGCTGTCGAATAAATCTCTAATCGAGACGATACCTGGACAACTGGTGTTACAACTGATTTCATTCTAGACGTGAATGAATCTGGCGAGCTAATAGCGAACTTTGTGAAAAACGACCCTCGCGCACGCGCCCAACGAGACGGGGGTCGAACTTTACAACTGGCGAACCTGCGCCAGGATTTATTCAACAACACAGTAAGTTGACTTTCGAACATTTCAACATGGACAACCAACAATTCCAGAAATATACGAGATCACCAGTCAACCAGAACCGCGAACTCCTGTTCGATGTCAGTGCGACCAAGAGCCTACCGTCCGACGCGCGTGCGAAGACAAGCAGCAACCGAGGCAACAGAGCCCTCGACCCAGCAACCGCGAGGTCGATGACTGCCGATGAGGGAGCATATCAAAACAGCTTGGACACGCCGATCCCCGAACGCAACGGCAATGCGCAGCGACGAGGCGATGCGAAAAATTAAAGGACCTTAAATAAACAACATTTGTGTGTTATGTTTATGGAACAACTGCATGAGAACGTTGGCCTATACGGTATGTTGCTGATTTTAGTTTAATGTATCGACAAAACTATTTTAGATTTGACGTTGTAATAGAAGGATATGTTAACAACAGTGAAACTTTTACAAAATTGATATTCATAACTACAGTGATCGCCAGTGGAGAATAAGTAGCCAGATTAGGCAAATTAATGTTTCCAAAAAGGAAATTTAGAACTAAAAAAACTAAGAAATTACCGATGCTGATGCAGTAGAATATCATGGTAGTTACCGTAACGGGATATGTGCACTGTACAGGAAGCAAGCTGTCACCACATATACCCAGGAATTTGGCGAACCCAATTCCGCAGTTACGCATGAACATGACGAAAATACAGATTCACATCTGTTTGTAATATTCTTGTGTTTGTTCAAATTGTTAAAAGATTTCTCAAAAAGTAAAAATATAAGATGAATACGCATTTGGTTTAGTGAAACTAAGAATTATATATAACGCCAAAACTCGGAAATTAATTACAGTTATATGGCTATACGATATAATCATTGAAGGGTAAGACTAAAGTTTTGAACAAAGAGAAGGTCCGCATTGTTAACCAAGAGCAAAATTGGGATGACTGTCACCCCCGGCCAAAGCGTAAACCACACAGACCTAGCAGATATCAACGACAACTGATTCGCTTGCGAAATGACAGGCCAGACGTCCAACAACAGAATGACGGTGGCGACACTGGACAGTTCCAAGACGGTCTCCGACAGAGGAATTATATTGATAACACTGCACAGTTACGAGACGGTCCCCGACAGCTGTATGGCCGACGACGGCGACAGCCGCATAGGCAGAACCTGAGAGCCCCAGACCAGGGTCGTAACTCCCTCAGATGACTTGTTAGCCACGCCCCCAGACGACCGACTGAATGTCCAGAAACAGCGGAACGTCGACGGACCGTTGCGGGTCAGAACGTTGTCCCGACGGGCACAACTGGCTGCTGACTTATCTGACTCTGACAGCGACATCGAGACGGACCCCGTGATTTTCCACTTCAGAAAGCGACGAAATTTGGCTCCGACGGAATTCGTAAAAAAAAATGCCGATTGGACGCTATTCATTTAGTGGCGTGTTTTACACGTTAATGACTTTGACTGCATTAATGACTGTTGTACTGTCTGTCGATTATAACAGAACAGATATACGATTCAACGAACCACGGTTCTTGCCTGATGGACTATTGGTGACCGGAGGCGACGAGACTCGCAGTCACGTTGCGACTTGGGTTGTTTTAATAACCATTGCAACCACGACTGAGATCCCATGATTACGATCTAACCTTTAACGACGGTTATCAATTAATTACGCGCGGTTCATGAACTAACCAACGAAACGACGGATGCGTGGGACTTGCAAATTGACCACATTGAGCGAACAATGTTCACTTAACATGCCCCGGTGCCTAGAGAAAAACGAGGTATTATTATTTTGTTCGGGGTCATTCCAAAAACACTGTTCGGCACAGCTACCGACGCCGATGTTTTGGAATGCAAACGACAGGTACACCTCGTTGGCAGAATGACTGAACGGGTCGTACATTCTGTGAGTCAAATGCTTTCTGTTATCAATCAAACGTGTGACCAACTAGTTCAAAATCGTAAGCACACTCTAAGCTTACAGCACTATGTAGAGAAGATGTCGGTTGAGATCCGTTTCATTGAAGTAGTTAATGAAGCAACAGGACAAACTTTTGTAGATTATTGACGCATAGCTAAGAGTAGAGCAGGTGTTAAGTGCTATGGAGTCTGCATGCAGTAACTGGCTTAGACAAGATATGTTCCATAGACAACGAGCCTCGTTTGAGTTAGGATTTTAACCGAAGAGTTAATAAGCAGACAGCAATTATTAAGGATTTTAACCGCAGACAGACGTTCAACCACTTATTACGAGAATATTCGAGTGTCGCCAACATCTCGAACGGAACACCAGCTGATTGTTCGTGTTAGACTCCCACTAACGGACAGTGTGTCTTATAAAACATATTACATTTGGAGTGGGCCTATTCCGGGTAACTCAAGTAACTATAATGTCCAACTTCAGGTTGCTGCCGACGTAGCCACACACACTTTAACAAGTGGTATTTTTCAGCCAACGGCTTGTCACTGGAAAAGTCCATGGTTTGTAGGGCAGGGGCCATTGATTACAGAACTCGTTTCAAATGCCCCCAAGGAATTCTTACTGGGCAGTCGCTAAGCGAAAGCGATGTAGAGTAACCGTGACACAACCGATCAACAAAGACCCGACGGTAATTTAATTAATTCTTTGAACGTTCGTTTTATTGACTAATGCTGAATCCGTCTCACTGTTTTCCACTAACAATCCCCAACGTCGTCTAAATTTAAGGAGTGGAGATTTTGCTCTAAGGCAAGTATAATCGAGTATAACCCGACTTAGCTCCCACGTGATGGTCGAATTATCGGTAATTGCCGTTCCATCCATGTCCCTTCTTCAAATAATTCCCCACGAAACAATATAGACACTTGAAAAGTCCAGTGTAGAAGTATATAGGCGAAATAAGATCCAAAATACATTTTGACATCAATGTAAAATCAGAAAGTAAAAATAAGAAAACGTACAAGAGAAACTTCCACAAAGGTAACTACAAAGATATGAGAAAATACTTAGTAAAGCTAGATTGGAATAACATGCTGATGAATAAGACCGCAATTGAATGTTGGAATATTCTAAAATATGAAATATAGAGTATCATCGATAAATTTGTTCCCTTCCAAAAACAAGGAAAACGGTGTAGAAAGAAACACTTGTCAAAAGAGGCTATTAGAAAAATAATGCTAAAACAAACTATGTGGAGGGTTTATAGGCGTACCAGAAAGGACGAAGACTATGCAAAATACAAAGAGGCACTTAATGCAGCTACAACTGAAATCAGACAATCTAAAAGAAGCTATGAGCAAAAACTAGCATGTAACATAAAAAATGACAGCAAGAGTTTTTATGCATATGTCAGGAGTAAATAAAACGTACAAGACAAGGTTGGACCTCTAGAAGACAGTGCTGGAAATATAATATCACAGGGGTATTTAATGGCGGAAGACCTAAATGGTTACTTCAGTTCAGTGTTTACCAAAGAAGATATTAGTTCATTACCAGTTGCTGATGCTAAATTTCATGGGGCTAAATCTGACTATTTAGGTCAGTTAGTTGTAACTCCAGAATTGGTAGCTAAGAAAATAAAGGCAATGAAAGATAACAAATCACCGGGAGTGGATGGGATTCCTCCAAAATTACTAATGGAAACAGTAGAACAAATCAGTATACCACTTGCAAGAGTATTCAACTTGTCATTAAAAGAGGGAGTTGTTCCGTTTGAATGGAAAGAAGCAAACATCATACCATTATTTAAAAAGGGTTCGAGAAATAAGTCAGAGAATTACAGACCAGTGAGTTTAACGTCAGTGATTTGTAAATTATTAGAAAGGTTAATTAAAGACCATATGGTGGAATTCCTCGTTAAGCATAAATTATTAAATTCATCTCAACGTGGATTCCTTAAAGCGAGGTCATGCTTAACAAATATGTTATGTTTTTTGGAAGAAATCACTAAGTGGATAGACGTGGGATCGCCAGTAGATATTATCTACTTAGATTTTCAGAAAGCTTTTGACAAAGTGCCACATCAAAGATTACTACTTAAATTAAAAGCCCATGGTATCGGGGACAGCATAACTGACTGGATAGAACAATGGCTGACTGACAGAAGACAACGAGTTGTAGTAGATGGAGAAGTTTCAAATTGGAAATCGGTTTTGAGTGGGGTACCTCAAGGATCAGTATTAGGACCTATATTATTCTTAATTTATATCAATGACTTGGACGACAGTATAACAAGTAACGTACTGAAATTTGCGGATGACACAAAACTGTTTAGAAAGGTTAATACTGATGGTGATAAACAACATTTACAAAACGATCTAGACAGATTAGTGAAATGGTCTGAGAAATGGCAGATGTTGTTCAATTTTGGGAAATGTAAATGCCTACATACAGGACATAGGAACTTGAATGTAAACTATAAAATGGGAGATACTGTTCTGGGTACTACTGTAAATGAAAAGGACTTAGGAGTTACAATAAGCGCTGATATGAAAGTTTCAGAGCAGTGTGGTATTGCAGCTTAAATTATACCTCTTTATAAAGCAATAGTTAGACCTCATTTAGAATACTGTATACAAGCATGGAGACCATATCGTAAGAAAGATATAGATACGCTTGAACGCATACAAAGGAGAGCAACTAAAATGATTCCAGAACTGAGAGACCTTAGTTATGAAGAACGCCTGAAAGAATGTGGTTTAACAACTCTAGAGACAAGGAGGTTAAGAGGAGATCAGATTGAAGTTTTTAAGATATTGAATGGGTATGAAAATATTGATAGAAATATGTTTTTCTCACTCAAGAAGGATAGCAGAACTAGAGGACATGAGGTAAAATTAGTAAAGGATCAATGTAGATTGGACATCAGGAAGCACTCGTTCTCACAGAGGACAATAAATGAATGGAACAAATTGTCTACAGATTGTGTAACTGCTAGCAGCGTGAATATGTTTAAAAACAAGGTTGACACATATCTCAGGAGGGCGGGTTATAAGTAGATGAACATTGTTGGACTCTCGATAAGCCAATGGCTTCCTTGTCCACTTGCCATCTGGGCCTTTGGCTTGGATGGCAAATCTTGTTAAGCTAGATAAGCTAGCAACTAGTTCCGTTGACGACACTCTAATATGAGGTAAATACGCTGGGCATATTTCCTGGACTGTGGCAATCGGTTTGATTGGTGTGGTGATTGCGATTGTTGGGTATCTTAATCATGATGCACCGCCGAAAGGTAAATACGGCGCTCAACGGGGTGTCACAACACGAATCCGTAAATGAATTGGGGGATAATTCGAATGAGTTACCTACTAGAGGCTCGCTGCAAAGAGCGTGGCAAACTGACCAAAACACCGAATAGGGTGTCAGGTATACCAGTAGTTTGATGTGCAAGTTAGCGATTGTATAACTCGGTGTGTTTTGAGACAAGGCATTGCACACACTACTATCATGTGAACATGTAGGTTGACACGCATACTAATGCGTTTTCAGTGTTTTTGTACCGGCATTCTTTTGTCGTTCGCGTGCGTTCTAGTGTTTTTGTACAGGTTTTCTTTACGCCAAAACCTTTTAACATTTGTAAGCCTCTGATTTGTATGATCAAGCCGATTTACATGTTTTGTATTATAAATGTATAGTGCATATGCATATTTAAACGCGTTTGTTTTGTGAGACTGAAGAAGTACCTTTCATGGATGCTTCGGGACAATGAGTACCGAGCTTAGTCTGACACTGTACGTATATATTTCCAGTATGTAGAAGACATTTATACTGTCTAATTTTAGTGAAGGCGTGACTTTTTACTTTTGTTAAGTTGTGTCAAAGAAGCGTGTTTTGACAAGGAGTGTCGTAGCATTGTAAAGTCATTGCTTTCGTTACGCGGTTAATATAGATATAATCATTTTGTTATTCAGAAAATCCAGGATGTTTATGTAAACATGTAGCCTAGCGTTGGGGTCAGAAGTTCAATTGTGAGTAATGCGTATTTTGTCCGAACCAAGCTACAGCAGGCGTGGGTCGAAAGTTGACGCTCTTCCCCGTGCCTAGAAGTTTATTGATGAGTTGTCAACCGGTTCTTCAAGATCTCACCCTTTCCTGACCCGTAAGCGGGCCGGGAAAGTTTGGCGAGATGTAGGACAGCCACACACACCGTACACATGCATGGCGAGCAAATAGCGAACTTTGTGAAAAACGACCCTCGCGCACGCGCCCAACGAGACCGGGGTCGAACTTTACAACATGATTTATATTCATGTCATCAATACAACAGCCAGTGCGACATTTTCGATTTTGTTAGTGCAGCACTTTAATCATCAATATATATATACACACACACACACACACACACACACACACACACACACACACACACACACACACACACACACACACACACACACACACACACACACACACACACACACACACACACACACACACACACACACACACACACACACACACACACACACACACACACACACACACACACACACACACACACACACACACACACACACACACACACACACACACACACACACACACACACACACACACACACACACACACACACACACACACACACACACACACACACACACACACACACACACACACACACACACACACACACACACACACACACACACACACACACACACACACACACACACACACACACACACACACACACACACACACACACACACACACACACACACACACACACACACACACACACACACACACACACACACACACACACACACACACACACACACACACACACACACACACACACACACACACACACACACACACACACACACACACACACACACACATTAAACAGGTACGGTGAGAGTATGCCCCCTTGCATGACACCATTATAGACTTGAAATCCCTCAGATAAAATCCTGGACCAGCGTACAAACATAGTTTGATTTGTGTACTTTGTGTACCAGTATATCATAATTCTAAGAATATAATTTAACATAGGTACTTACATGTCTATGATCAATTTCTTACACAATGAATGCGAACTCTACTGCTTTATTGGGTATCACGGCTTTACATATGCCCGCGCCTCCTTACATCCGGGTCTTAGAAGGGTCGTCACAAAACGAAGTTGAAGTTTGATAATTGGTAGTTGTAAACTACAAAATATACAGATTAACAGGGCGAGAGGTTACCCTTCTGCCTCTGGCATAAACAGTTCATTACAATAGTTACGAAACATTATACCTAAGGCTCAGCCTAAGCTAATTTTAGGAGCTAGTGGTGCAGATCAACATGCCCACCCTTCCCTTACCCACTGATCTACACATAACCTTATTTATAGACATACCGGGTTTACGTTTCACCCCATACCGACTGCTGAAACATTATAAATGTTGTACAATCGGCCCGGGCTGCGCCGCGCAAATGTGTGGTCAATGTGAGCCGAGTGCTGGGTAAAACGTCAAAATTCTAGCTCAAGTATGTGACGTCAGTGAATGTTTACTCGCTGGTTGGAGGCTGTGCGGCAGGGTCAACTACAGGCACAACGCCGTTACTTGATAGGACGGGGCGTCGCGGTAGCGCAGTCGACAACGGCGTCGAACGCTGGTTTAACAGACGTGCAACGTTTACATTGACAACACAATGTCGACCTACGACGAAAGCGATTTGGTGTTCTTCGTGAACGGCAAGAAGGTAATCCCATAGCAACACTTTATATAGTGTGTTACGCGTGTTTCAGGCGCAGCCGGCCAACTTAAGTTATCGCTCACGTAACTGCATGCACTGCAGTGAACGTGTTTACCTGTTTTGCTGTTAGCTATAGTATTTGTCTAGCACTAGTACTATAGTATTTGTCTAGAACTTTGCTTGCCTTGTCATAGCCTATGACACTGTGTAGATTTGGCCGAACTGCGACCCCGAATTATCTTAAATTGCAGTCTCGGTGCAATTACATAATACTATTGGCTTAATTTGCAATTTTAGAGGCACGTGCAGGTGTATTTATTTGCTTGGAATTTTAGCTCCTTTTTAACACCGTCGTACAATGAAACCGTTACCCGTTACAATTATGTTGTTAAAAATAAAATATAATATGTTAATTGTGAAATTGATTGGGGTTAGGTGGAAATTGAAGTTATCCTTGATCTCGTATATGTAGTTTATGTACATGTATTCATTCAATAATTATGCTAATATTAATTATGACAAGATAATACGTGGTATTCATGATATCATAATAATATTTACTAGAAAACAAATAGCAATTAACACTATTTACGCGTGTTTGGGGTGCAGCTTACAATTTCATAATAATTTACTAGAAAACAAATTCCAGTTTAGTAAACTATCCATGCAAGTAGGTCATTAAGCTATACACGTATTGACCAACTAGAATGACAGTCACACATACAATTATAGCAGTGTCGTTTTGTCGTGTTTTCTAACCAGTGACGTTGTATTAGATCTGTAGCGTGTGACCCTGGCGCAGGTCAAATACACACAATACACATACTTATCTGTACTCAGAAATACTTGAATGATCAGCACTGTATCACCTATAGTTATCACCACATACATAAATAGAACACCTTTAGTGTATAGGGGGATATGATGTAACTCTGTTGTTATGTTATCACTCACATGCAAAGCACACAACACTTGCACAGAATACACCTGCTGAATAGACCTTTGGTTGGTGCTCGCCTCAGCTTGACGACGTGGGCTCAGGTCACTATTTAGGTTCCCATTGGCGACAATGTTTACGTTTTTAATCCTGTTCGCAAATGTATATCTTTCATATACTGAACATCCAAACTTCTTCTCAATAGCAGAATCCCTCACTCTCTGTGATGTTGACGGCTGCAGATCCTGAGCAACGAGAGGAAAGACCATACGAATCGTACTATGTTGTTCAAATTGTGTACACACGTAATTATTATGCATATTCTTCTATAATGTGTGCCATATAGGAACCACGAACAGCGTTTGTATTGTTGCTATATAAAACATCAATATAAAAAAAATTGTATTTTATATTGTAACATTAATAATAAAGATTATGTTGAGTAAATAAATATAAAGTTGATCTATACCAATTTTTGTTTTTACCATTTTTGTTTACTTCGTTTAGATCGGAACTAAGCTGTGCCCAAGATGTTCAATTGTTCAGATTTAGAATGACTTTATATTTATTGCATTAAACTGCACGCACTTTTTCCGGTAGTTCGAATTACTGTAGAAAAACGTATAGCTAGTATTAACTACTGCCAAGTCGGGACAGTTGTTGAGACAGCAACGTCTTCTCCGACGGCCGAAGCTGCGCAGCGTAATTTTTCTCTCGCTCCACACGCCATGCTTGACTTGCTAACGTCAGCTACCTTCGTTTGTTAGCTTTTCACAACCACATAACTCCTTCGACATTCTGTTTCCATACAACATGCTTCTCAGAAACTAGGCCACATCTCAGCCAATTAGCGTCGTGGAGAATGCGATCACGTGTCTGATCACGTAACGTTCTAGACCAGTCATCACGGTCCAATGCGAACTTTTGTTTGGTAGACTCTCGCTTATTTTTTTATTTATTCGCATCACGACGAAATGTTGTATAAATATAGATTGGTTTACTCGGCAAGATTGTCGTGTGTGGCTTCCACCTGTTACCTGGAATGGCACAAGACTTTCCAATACACCTCGACAAAACAATATTGTACAAAATGCACATTTGGAACACCAAAGAAAAGGTAAATGCGCGGAATAACATCATCCGCAAAACTAGAAAACTCAAAATGTTTAAGTAGATCACCGAAACCTAGATCAAGTGGCCGCGCTTTCTGTTATTCTATCGACGTATGGGCAAGATCCAGGTGTGCAAACAAGCTGAACTCTGCCTGCTGCCTGAAACCTACCAACAGATGCGGTCTATACCCGCTGGCTGGCACAGCTCCTCAGGAAATCAGGCGGACTGTTGCTATAGTTGCAGAGAGAGACCACAAGTCACACATCCAAATATTCCTCATGAACACCACAACACCGCAGAACTCTTTGCCAATCAACACAAGAGTGAAGATGTGGAATATACAACTGCAAGATACACCAGCAGTCATCAAAATTGAGTTAAGACCAGCTGAATCCGTAGCAGCATGGTCTGACCAACCGTGGCTCTGCTGGCGATCACTAAGCTGTCTGCGCACCTTAGTCGGCCGAGGAAAGACTACCAAGAGGAAGTAGTGCTACATTGACGAGACGCAGTCAGTGAAATGTAACTACGTCTACTGAGAAGACAAGACAATGTCCTACCTCGTCTGCTGCCGACTACTAGACGATCTGTGCACACCAGCCACGTCAAGCAACCGTCACGGACCGGACTGAGGCATGCGCCAGAATATCTTTCGTTTATACCACTCCGGCCGCACTGGTGTCACTGTCGGGGAGTTTGTATCTTACGACGGCATGACTGCGGATAACCTCGATTAGCCAGGCTCCGCGTGCTGTGGCGCCAAGGTTTGTCGCACACATCATCGCCTGGATGCAATGAGTACTTTTCCTTGTCACGGAAATTATGTATGCACCCAGATTATGGGTGCATGCATAATTAGCTAATTACGGGGTCATCCGGGCATTTGGTTAATTCGTAAAACAAGAGTTAACTTTTATCAATTTATGCGATGCCATTCGAATTAATTTTAAGCTTCGATTATACTGACACAACTGTCCGACTGAAAAGTTAAACCAGGCAAAACGATTTTAGTGTAGCATCTCGATAATGACGCTGATTGGTTGCTGGCGCTTCACGGGAACGCGTAACCAAAATGGATTGGCGACAGTGCGTAACAATGAGACCACGCCTGTGATGCCAGACTCTCTTCTCGGTAATTCGCGAATCCCGAGCGAGAGACGGATAAGTGAGTCTAGTGCGACTCAGAGTTACATCATTAATCATTCCCCTGTAGACTAACTAACGGATGTTCTATTTATGTATATGGTGAAACTAGACTACGGATCGCTCGCAGCGCCATCTCGCAAATAATCTGATAGTATAATGTTACTACTTCTCCAGCAGGTAGCACTACGCCATAACAAGCGAGCGCCATTTTTACTGTTTTGGAAATTTAGAAAAAATATTTTAAATAGTAAGTTTCTGTTGTAATATTAAAGCGGAACCAATGTCATTGTTTTTGGGGCTCTGCGCCTAAAAGAGATAATATAAACTAATCATAAGCAATTAAAATGAAGAATATAATGCCAGTGGTTGGCGATCTTCTAATTTCAGACCTAACCATGAAAATGACCACCTAGAGCACCCAAAACTTCTCATATATCTACTATACATATACACATGATAAAAAAATTACATTACTTTCTCAAAACGATCAAAATTTACAAAAGAAGTACACCAAAACATCGCCATCTCCTACGGCGCCTACGCCGTTCAGTTTCTCCTAAACTCCGCGCGGCGGCGCTGTATTACAATTGTGTATTTTTGTGTTTTAATTGTGCGTGCCTCATTGCGTGCAATTATGCATATGTTTCAGTATTACTTGTATTTTTTTCTGTGTGCATGCTATATATGACATGTTATATTCTTAGATAATTAGTTTTATTCATATTATCATCATATTGTGTTTTATACACACATACGCACGCACGCACGCACACACACACACACGTGTATCATGTTTACCTAATTTATTTTAATTAATTTATATATGTATAGTAGATATATGAGGAGAAGTTTGGATGCTCTAGATGGTCGTTTTCATGGTTAGGTCAGAAAGTGAAAGATCGCCGTGCACTTCACCAAACCCAAAATTGCCAAATAAAAAAAGACGCACATAAGTGGTGGCGTACGTGCATGCACACCCGCCTCTGATGTGTTTTGCTTTGTAGATATAGTTTCACAATAGTGTGAACCAACAGTGCACTTCGCAACACAGACACCGCATACAACTGTTGTGTGTATGAATATGATATTGTATGATCAAGCCGATTTACATGTTTTATATTATAAATGTATAGTGCATATGCATATTTAAACGTGTTTGTTTTGTTAGACTGAAAAAGTATCTTTCATGGATGCTTCAGCAAGGGTAAATACTTCTTGGGTTGCCATATATCACATGCAGGTTGAAGCACAGCCAAAATCTATACATTTGTGCAGACTTTTACATTCCAAATATGTGTAACTCATAGTAGACACATTACATTGTTCATGTTAAATTTATTGTTGGAATAACCAATGGAATTGTTGTACACAAATTCACGTTAGGAGGTGAGGCAGAGACAGTAGCCTGGTTTGGAACATACAATAGCAAAATAACCCATTTTTAGTTGTATTCTTTCTCAAAACCATTCTTGCATGCCAGCATTACACACAATATCAGGACTTTGCCTTTCAAAATTTTTTTGCAGTTTCCTGCTATCATGACTCTCGTTACCTTCCTCCATGCATTCACACCTGGTTTTATCCGACACCGCACCCCATCTCCAAATGCCTATTGTCTGAAACCATGTCACCAACATAAATGAAGCCATCATTATGCTTGATCTCCTTTTCCTTCAATCTGATGTTTAACCCCTCTCTCTGTTGTGTTACATCATCCTCAGTCCATGCTTTTTAAACACCTCCTTCCACTCCTTTCCGCTTGTAATTCCTGTTTGTTATCTGCTACTATGGCCAGATCGTCTGTGTACATTATTTTGCTATGAACATCTTTATGCTGATCTTCCTGCTGAACTCCATCACCATGATGAACAGTATGAAAATGGCTTGAAATCGGCAGACCCTTTTCTTGGCGGTAGTGATCTTAAAATATTAATATGTCCCTGTAGAATTATGCTAGAGTTAAACTGTTTGCGTGTCTGAACTTCTGAAAGAGTTGCCTTTACAAAGATGCTACATTTGCAGGGTAATAAAACAAATAAAAAACCCCTGACATGCCTAACTGAGGGCTGACATGTTAACCAGCATGACTGATAAGCGCATGCACAGTTCTACCCGTGACATATTAAGTGAGGCTGGCATACACAGAACCAATGCAAAGTCTCAAACAAACGTGCTATTTGCTCATAAAGAGGACTAGTTTAGTAAACAAAGGCCAAAATATGTTGCATAAGTCAAGTTTGGATGCAAACAACCTGACCATAATTGTATTGCTAAATTTAGGAATAGGTGTATACGAATATGTTTACTGTTTGGCAAACAAATTTTGGTAGACTTTGACACTCATTATGTAAGGTTATATAACAGTATGACGCGGCTCATGAAATTAAGATGCTGTGTGTTCAACAAGGTTTTCCTAGTAAACCACTGCCATGATATTCTTAATTGTAATTGCAAACGGTTATGTTTTAGTAACTCATATAGATGAGTGTCCTAAAACCATGTCTTGTTTCCCTTTAAGGTAGCTGGGGTGGCTATTATATGCTTGTCTTGGATTGATTAGTTTCAGTAGAAGTTTTTAAATTAAATTAACCTTCACAGATTGTAGTTGAAATACTATATAATATACCAGATTAAAAAAAATACCTATGCATCTACGAATCCACTTCATACTACAACATCTCCTGGTGCAACATTTCGAACATTACAACTTTGCTGGCTGAGTACAGTTCTCAGCAAATAACATCACTGAATTCGGCTAGATTAAAAAAATTTAGGTACTACATTCATCTATAACACATGCAGGAGCCGAACTATGGCCTGACCTATGTGGACTGCTGTGTTAACGTAATTGTTATAACTTATATTAGCTAACACAATAATACTTGTTGTAAACTGTAATGCCAAATAAAAACTATTGAATAATTAACAAAAGCTAACAGTTAAAAACAGCTGTGCATGCATGCATGTGTATGTGCATGCATGTGTGAGTGCATGTGCATGCGTGTGTGTGTACATGTGTGTTTGTATTGTTTGTAGACATGTATTATACAATAAAAATAACTATGTACTGTATGACATGTGCAAGTATACAGACAGGCATGCAAAAATGTGTGGGCATACATGCATATGTATACATGCAAGCAAAGATCATACTCATTAGCGCTGTTGCACACATGCATGAACAAATAATGTTTGTGTTACCATATAATAGTAATTGTGACTGATTCTGATGTCATGTATTGTGACACAACTTTATCACATTTCACTGAGTGCTAACTGGTGATTCGTAACATATATGCATCTTTCAGGTGATCAAGAAGAATCCTGACCCAGAGGTGACCTTACTGCAGTATCTCCGTGACAACCGTATCCTCCCATTGTTTACTAATTTTTTTTGTAACTCTATGTGTTGGACAGGATCTGCTGAAATGACTATAAATGACTGAAACTAATAATCTATTGACTAAATAAATGACAAATATCTTGGATGGGTGGGTTACACATAGATGAAATAATTAATAGACTCTCAATAAGCCAGTGGCTTCCTTATCCACTTGTCATCTGGGTTTTGTTGGTTGTTATGATAATCTTCTTAAATTTGTTTAAATGTACGAATACGTTAAAGTATTTAAACACTTCTGCCTGTATAACTTGGCAACAAGTCGATCCTTAACCCTTTGCCCCAGTACGACTGACAGGAGCGAAGCTGGGATGTGGAGAGGGAGGCTGTGGGGCGTGCACCGTCATGGTGTCCAAGTACGATCGTGTCAAGCAGCACATTCAGTATCCTTTGTTGGTGTCACCAAAGTCACTAGTGTTATCATCTGTGTCACGTTGGTGTTGTAAACATTTTTCATTCTCTGACACTAGATAACATTGTATCTACACAAAAACAATGTGCTTGCACGCATGTCTAGTTTGGTGCATGCACAAGCGTGCGTGAACATAGCAAATATCTTGTGCCACAGCGAGATATACTTGTGGGTGCGTGCATGTGTGTGCATACGTGTGTATGTGTGTTAATTCTTCTGATTTGCCCTGTGGTCATTATACTCCACTGTCCAGTATTGTCAGCTTTGCCCCTCTCCTACCCCATGTATACATATCACCACACAACTGATGTGGCAATTTCACCCTCAAACACAGATAATATTATTATTAGGGACAGAGAACATTTAAGAAGAGAGTTGAATAATTCTTCCTTGGTGTCTGGTGTCAGCATCCCACCCCAGAGGGGAAAGGATTGAACAGCTGCTAAGCCAAGGAAGAAACCGACATAGAAAAAATATACATGTTGAACTTTGTGTCACCTACTTGGTGTATGTACCATATCCTATCCTGTATGATCACCTACTTGGTGCATGTACCATATCCTATCCTGTATGATCACCTACTTGGTGCATGTACCATATCCTATCCTGTATGATCACCTACTTGGTGCATGTACCATATCCTATCCTTTATGATCACCTACTTGGTGCATGTACCATATCCTATCCTGTATGATCACCTACTTGGTGCATGTACCATATCCTATCCTGTATGATCACTTGCTTGGTGCATGTACCATATCCTATCCTGTATGATCACCTACTTGGTGCATGTACCATATCCTATCCTGTATGATCACCTACTTGGTGAATGTACCATATCCTATCCTGTATGATCACCTACTTGGTGCATGTACCATATCCTATCCTGTATGATCACCTACTTGGTGCATGTACCATATCCTATCCTGTATGATCACCTACTTGGTGCATGTACCATATCCTATCCTGTATGATCACCTACTTGACAGTTGTAGGCCTACTCAGACTATATTGACTTAGGGTCTCTGAACTGTACTAAGGTTATAAATATTGTATGATTTATTGGTTATGGTATCTATGGCAATATCAGGAATATTAGATATCATTTACCTGATCTGGTAACCTGCATGCCAAATAAATGTTACAATATTAAATTATATTAATCACATCAATACCCTAATATCCTCTAATGTGGCTACAATTGCTTCTTCTTGTGCCACATCAGAAGCTAGGCAGTGAGCCTATGTTCCCAGGGGCTGTAATTAGAACAGCTCTGTGTTTTTAGGAACCACTTGAGCCCCTAGATTTGAACCTACTCCTGCTAAATTCGAACCCTGCTATGTGATCAACATCATGGTGACAATGAAATAGGTGATGGAGGCATACAAATCCAGCCCCAGTCACTCAACAAAATGTCCTCATGCTACCTGTTACTGCCTCACTATAACAGTGGGCCAGGGGTCCGTTTCGCTTGTTCTATTTTAGGATGTCCCAGTTAACGTTCTGCCATTGACAAACACCTGTCAGTATGAATGACACTGAATGCCTTACATCCATACTGAAAACCATCTGTACAACATCAAATGGATATCATTTACCGAATGGATAGTACAGGTTTGATCTCTTGGTCCACATTTCAAGTTATTTACCAAATGTTATAGACAGTAATAGGAGCTCATACTATCCCTGCAACCCTTTGTAAAAGCCACAATACCCACATGCATACACACTGTACTATGTGAGGTTTGTTGATTTGTACCCATTCTATGTAGTTATTGTCTGTGGGCTGAATAATAATAATTCAGAAACTTCTATCGCACCTAAATCCTCGGAAACCCAAGCTCCAAGGAGCATCAAAATGAAAGGGTAAGGCAATCTCGAAATTGGTTTACAATGTTAAAGTTGTCAACTGATCCATAATGCATGATATATTCTAAGAGACATTCTGCTGTAATACTGCAATGTAACATCCTCATGTTACCTATGGCTTCTGTCTACAACAGGCCTTTAGCCACGGACCCGATGGATAAATGTCTGGCGAAGATGGGTAAGATAAAATAAAAGACCAATAATGGCTGTCATAGACATGAACTGCTTCCACGGAAGCCATTCATGCGCTTAAGGTTACGCTTTTTAGAAAGTTTATTTCTGGCTAAGGGCCTGGTCTGCAAGACTACAATAACCTGTGGTGGATACTGGATGTGTACCTCAGCAAATAGGTGCAGTTTAAATCCTACACATGTATAGTGACTTATGCAGTCAAATGTGATCAAGGGGATTTAAATTTTTCATCAGGTAAACCACACTTATTGGTCGCCCTGGTCAGCTGCCAGGAATACTGAGATTTGACCAGAATTTCCCACTTTTAAAACAAATTCTGAGTAAACCAATAACATTATATTCATATTTCATGCATTTATGGTGCAAAACATCAAAGTGGAATATAACAATTGACAAACATTGCCTTTGGTTCACAGTCAGAAAATGACATCCCCAAATGTAGGTAGGCAAGAGAAATGATTGCAAAATATTTTGCTGGTTGAAGCAGGAATAGGAACAGTCTAGCTGCATCCAGGTGCATAAAATACCACTGTTCAGGTTGATAGCACTAGTGTTTGTGTTTACTTGTAGACTCAGCCATGCAGCACTTACCTGGCTGAGCTAAACCCTTCCAAGGTTAAACTAACAGTGAACGTCAACACAACAATCTGTCCTGGTATTTAGAACACGGATGTTGTGTCAACAACAACTATTTCATGCATATATGATGTAAAGAAAAATCTTAATGGAATAAAATATTGAACAAACATTATTTCTTGGTTGATTGGCTGCCTTCGGTTCACAGCCAGTAAATAGATAAATGTGAAGGCCAGTCTGCCTGGGTTTGCACCCCCCCCATGCATGAGTTGCCCGAGGATGACCTTTACAACCATTTAATTGTAGTTTTTCTGATGGTGCAGTATATTTGCAGACAGAAGGAGATTGGAGTAGTCTTTGGTTGGACATCCACATGCTGGTGGCCCTGCATACTGCATCTCTGGTCTGAGGTCCCTAGCACATTCGCCTGGGGTGCTCAGTATACCGTACTGCATCATGTGGAGGTTGTGTTAAAGTCAAGGAGCTATCTAATGGTTGTACCTGGTGCTAAACACTACTCATGCTACTACAGTGCATGACATATACCTATGTTACTATACTAGTTCTGTATAGTTAATATGGTACACTGTGGGGTGCGTTGGCTGGCCGGCTAGAACATTGGCTGGCCGGCTAGAACATTGGCTGGCTGGCTAGAACATTGGCTGGCCGGCTAGAACATTGGATGGCCGGCTAGAACATTAGACTCTATCGAGAGAACCCGGGTTCGAATCCTCTTGCTGCCATTTCAAAGCTTTGGCAATTTCATTCACCCCACCTTGTCACAGTTCACTCAGCTATATGAGCACCTGACTACATCCAGAGGTGGATATGTTAATGCAGTTTTTGTGCAGTAATTGCAGCATGGCTGAATGCTTCCCACAGAAGTCGAGATGGCGTTGGAATGAACAGATATGCTAGGGGATGACATGTAAAGTGCTTGGAACAGTATGAAGGATTGGATTAAAGAACGTACCTTTGCTTCTTTATGATGTATATACTGTGTGTGCACATAGCAGCACAGTCTTGTGGAATTAGGTGGAATTAGATGAAGTGCCAGGAAGCTAGCCCTGGTGCACAATACACCGCCTCTCCCCATCTTGTGCAGGAAGTTCCTTAACCACCAGTCACCTCGCTGTCAACGCGTGTCTCGCCCCGCTGTGTTCCATGCATGGCCTAGCTGTCACTACCACTGAGGCCATTGGTGACACCAAAACGAGGCTGCATCCTGTCCAAGTAGGTCAAGGTCATTGCATCATAAAAACTTTTAGAACTTATTCTAATTAATGTTTAGAATTTAGAAATATGTTAATATATTTTAGAAAACTGGGCAAATACACTAATTTGAAGAATCTTTCACATATGCTCATTTTGTATGTATAATAATTGACATGTCTGTTATTAGCAGCTAGTATGTTCTCGTCACATATTTGAATCTTGTGATACTATTTTATTAATTTGTTTTGTCACTAATAGTTGTTAATTGTTGTTGTAATATAGGCCAGTGAAAGAATAAGAATGACAGTACAAATAGGAGCTGGCACATAAGGATTAGTTTCTGAGAGATCACCACATAATTTATCTTGTCCCTAGGAGAGACTTGCCAAGTCACATGGCAGTCAGTGTGGCTTCTGTACCCCGGGGATGGTGATGTCAATGTACACCCTGCTACGGAACAACCCCTGCCCTTCTATGGCTGATCTAGAACATGCATTTGAGGGTAAGTAGGTAGTACCCACTGAGGTTAATGGTCAATTTCTGGTGGTTCAAAAAATAAATTACACAAAAATAGTCATAATTAAATTGCAATGAGTAAAGAACTACAGTGTTCGTCTGAGAGATATGCTAAAATGCGGTAATAAAGAAATGAGTCTAAGCATCATCTACAACTTAGTTTATGTGTAGATGACGGCTGCACATATTGTAGCAAAATAAACTTGCATAATTATTGAAATAGTGTAACTGTAATCTGCATGAGACTCTGACAGTGAATTCCTATGACAAGAAATCATCCCATCAAATGTATCCAGAAATATGGAAGATATTTTATCATTGAACTGAATAGTTCTCAAAACCAAGATGTGTATTATAGAATGTGCTTTATTAGACTGTTATGCTATAAGTCTGCTAGCGTTGTTTGCTTGCAGGCAATCTGTGTCGTTGTACGGGCTACAGACCAATCCTGGATGCTTTCCAAAGTTTCACAAAGGTGAGATGTTTGTGGTTAATTGTGTCTTATTGATAGTTAATAGTTTTATCAACAGAAACATGTGTCCCTCATCCAACCAGTCTAGGAATGACAACCATTGTTCTAATCTGAGATGAAAATCAGTGTCCAACTTTTCCTGGAAGGACAACTATTAACTTGCTGCTTGTCTTGGTGTTTCAAATGAGAGAACTATCACACAGCAGTGACTCTATTTATGTTTCTGATAACCTGTTAAATTACACCCAGGAGTTCCAGTGCCCAATGGGGGAGCAGTGCTGTAAGAATCAGAAGGGGTCAGACGGTGCAATCTCAGAGGTAAGTTTCTGCTCACACATTATTTAAATTAAGACAAATGGTCTAAATGTTTCTGTCATATATATATATATATATATATATATATATATATATATATATATATATATATATATATATATATATAAATAAGTAAATATATAATATATATATTAAAAGTAATTAAGTTTGCTTTTGTAGTTGTTTTCTTCAACACGTACCATTGATACACATGCCACTACTGCAAGCTGTTTGTCTGAAATTCTTATAGATACCACCGCAACAAGGGTCAGAGTTTGTACCATATGACCCCTCCCAGGAACCCATCTTCCCGAGTGAATTACAGGTACACACCACAGCTGTTATATTGGATTCAGTAGAAGTCTGTGTCCGTATGTGTGTGTAGTGTTAAAATGTGGAATTCCTTGGATGACTCTAATCGGTTCAGTCACTATTCAGAACTTAAAAAAATTACTTAAATGTTTAACTATTGAAGAGTATCAAATATGCAATTAGTGTGATTCAACAGAAAATGTTTAAGAGGTAAATACATTAATGGGATTCATTTTGTTTTATACTGATATGAACAACAAAATTCAATAAATTCATGTATGCTATTAATATGTATACCTGTACATGTTATCTTTGTATTGGGGGAAAGTGTCTAAAAGTATTGCGCTTCAGCTTTTCCATTTGAAAATGTTTTATGTTATTCTATATTGTTTGTATGTAATTAATATTCATTTGGAAATTGATTGATTAATATATGCACACTGTTTGAGTATATGTCCCCTGGTGTACTAATTAAAGGAAAAACAGTTACATATTATTTTATAAGATTTGCAAAATAATTGTTATTCATGTAAAATTATGGGGAAATTATGTTTTATTGCTAAAAACATATTTGTTCTTTCGTCAAATATTATGTGGTATGTATTGTTAAAGTCGGTTGCAAAATATTGCTAAAGATTTTCATTTCACAAAGACAAGTAATATAGAACATATTTAAAATCTGTTTCTTTTGAAACTTGAATATTGCTGGATTTTGACATTGTACAGACACAAAAGTGGAACTTATTTGGCCAGTTTTTATTCCATGCTTTAATCCAGGAAAATTGGCATGTGGAAAAGTATTCAGGGTTTCTGATATGCTGACAAAAGTGCCTGATTCGTTTGTTAATTTTCCTGCCCAGCTGAATGATGGACTTGACAAGACGCGATTGGTGTTCTCGTCAGACCGTGTCACATGGTACCGTCCAACTTCGCTTGATGACCTCCTGACCTTGAAGTCAACTTACCCCGATGCAAAGTTGGTTATTGGCAATACCGAAGTGGGTAGGAAAATTTCAGTATTTGCTTTATAATAATTTGACATGCATTTGTTATTTAGAATCCATCCATATTTTTATCCATTGTTTAAATCATAGTTTTTGGAGGGTATAGAGATGAGACCATTACTCGGAGAAGAAGATATATTTTCGTCAAATAAAAAAATATATATATTTGGAATAAATATTATTGTTTGTGTATATGGCGGCATATGGTTTATATGTGTGTAATGTGTATGGAATAAGGATAAACATGAGATTTGTTATGTTAGAGTCTATTTCAGTTCACTCAGCTGTATAAATGTGTACCTGGCTACAGACAGAAGTGCATATGTGAACAAATAGTCTTTGCGCAGTAATTGCAGCGTGGCTGAATGCTTCCCTGAGAAGTCGAGATGGCATTGGAATGAACAGGTCTGCCAGAGGGTGAAGTGAAAATAGCTTTGAACAGTCCCAAAGACTGGATATTGCACTGTATAAGAACATACCTTTCCCTTTATTTTTCACTTACTGTAGTGTACAATTCAATAATCACCATAAATCAGTGATTGTTGTATCTCCAGGGTTGGAAATAAAATTGAAGAATCAGCATTACCCAGTGGTCATTGCTGCGACTGATGTCCCGGAGCTGCTCTCAGTGGAGCGGTCAGCGGCCGGAGTCCAGCTTGGAGCGTCCACTACACTTACCACATTGAAGAAGGTTCTTCAGGAACTGGTCACCAGTGAGCCAGGTATGGAGAGACTGACCATCAGCCTCTGGGCAGATGCATTTGGTTGAGCTCTCTCACTTGATGTACCTGGCAGCTTGACCAACATGTCTGACCAACATGCCTGACTGCCTTTGTGTCTGAACAATATGAAACATTGGCTGATCATCTTACCAACATCCCTGACTGCCTTTGTGTCTGATCAATATGCAAAACTGCTGCCCACTTGACTAACATCCCTGACTGCTTTTGTGATTGACCAGTAGATTATGTAAAATTGGCTGCTCATCTGACCAACATGCGTGACTGCCTTTGCGTTTGTCCAATAAATTATGCAAAATTGGCTGCTCATCTGACCAACATGCCTGACTGCCTTTGTGTTTGTCCAATAAATTATGCAAAATTGGCTGCTCATCTGACCAACATCCCTGACTGCTTTTGTGTCTGTCCAATAAATTATGTAAAATTGGCTGCTCATCTGACCAACATCCCTGACTGCTTTTGTGTCTGTCCAATAAATTATGTAAAATTGGCTGCTCATCTGACCAACATGCCTGAGTGCCTTTGTGTCTGACCACTATGTACAATTGCTGCTCATCTGACCAACATGCCTGAGTGCCTTTGTGTCTGACCACTATATACAATTGCTGCCCATCTGACCAACATGCCTGACTGCCTTTGTGTCTGTCCAATATGTAACATAGCCTGCCAATCTGACCAACATGATTGACTGCCTTTGTGTCTGACCAGTATGCAAAATTGGCTGCTCGTCTTCTGACCAACATGTCTGACTGCCTTTGGGTCTGACCAATATGTAATATTGCTTGCCCATCTGACCAACAGGCGTACTAACTGTTCTGCCATTCATGTTGTTTATAGAGTACAAGACTCGTGTGTATGCAGCCATCATTGAGATGTTGAGGTGGTTCGCCGGGAAACAAATCAGGAATGTAGCAGTGAGTGTGCATTTATAAATTATAGTTCATTAAAAAATGGAGAGCCTCCTATATGGCATTTTTTGCTCCACTTTGCCCAACCCCCTCAGTTGTATAAACGGGTACAAACCATAGACAGTTATTATGTGAATGAATAGCTTTTGTGCAATAATGAATGCTTCACAAAAAATTTTGTATGTGAGCAGGACTGGGTGAAATATACAGTGCTTAGATTTTCCCTCGAGAACCAAGTAAGTGGTATGTAAGAACTGTACCTTTGCCTCTATTTGGATGTATTTCTAGTCGAGGCTGACTGTGATTATTATATTCTTGTTGTTGTTTCAGTCGATTGCTGGCAATATAATGACTGCGAGTCCAATATCAGACCTGAATCCACTGCTTCTGTCTGCTCGATGTCAACTTACTGTCTCATCCAAAGGTATGATATGTTATTGATACAGTGTAAAGAATGTGTATAACACAATAGATGGACCAAGATCTGTGTTGCAGGCATCTCAATAATTACCTTAAAATCTCCGACAGACATGTTAGTTCAGGTTTATTTGGTATTTTTCAGATGGAGGACAACGGACTATTGTCATGGATGAAGAGTTCTTCCACGGCTACCGTAAAACTTTGGTGAAACCAGACGAGGTTCTCATCAATGTCCTCATTCCATTCACAAGACAGGTAATTATGTCAAAAGAACAAAGTCTCCAAACTTCACAAACTTCCACCTCAGTCATTATCTCCCCACATCCTCCGCTCTTGTTGGACAGCACTGTTTGGTCATCAGGAACTACAGTAACATTTTGCCGTCATCAGAAGACTTAACTTTTTAACTTGAGCAACTTAATGTATTCGTCCGTCTGTTGACAACTTTGTATGTATGCCCCATGATCCCACTCGTGCAGTCTTTTACAAAAAAATACCCCCTCTTCTGAAAAAATACTTTTCTGAATTATTAACTTTTTTTAAAATGCACCTTTTTCTGAATGAGACCAAAAATGAATTCCATAAATCACCACCATAGAAAACGTTTCTCCGTGACCAGTTCTCGGGTCAGTTTTTGACTGGCCAGGGAGTTTGCTCGATGGGCATAGCATGCGTATCTGGGCCCATTATCAGTTCCTCTATAATACATGATACATGCTGTAGTTCTGATGTGTTTGCAGAACGAATATTTCTGTGGATACAAGCAAGCACACCGCAGGGAAGATGACATTGCCATTGTGAATGCGGGCATGAGAGTCGTTCTCAATGATGAAGAGAACATCATAGAGCAGTTGACGTTAAGTTTTGGTGGAATGTCTCCCCACACCGTCATGGCAACCAGCACAGCGGAACAGCTGATGGGAAAGTAAGCAGGAGAAAAAAAACAACAGTAATATCACTAATTAAAAATAATATTTAAAAAATATTATACAGTTAGGTGATGGTAACTTATATTGCGTGGTATCCGGTCCATGGGACCACTCACAAATGGTATCCGGTCCATGGGACCACTCACAAATGCTTTATACTTCACCCCCTGGCAGACCTGTTCATTCCGTCACCATCTTAACTTCAGCAGCACAGCAATACGTTGCGGCGACTTCTGTCATATGTGTCAACCGCTGTCCATAGCCAGGTGCTTGGCTGAGTAAACTGGAGCATGTGGGGTGAACAAAATTGCTGAATTTTTGAGGATTTGAACCGAGGCCTTCTTGATTGACAATCCGTTGCTCTTACCGCTGAGTTTAGTTTAGTCTTGATGGAACAGCGTTAACAATTAACTCGATAGATTGCCATATTATTGATGATATATTAAAGCAAAGCACTACCAACAGGGTGATATTTACAATAAATACAGATCAATATTTTAAAAGTCATCTAGCGTCCTGAGCTGATGTATTGATTCAATGAAAGAAATAGAAGTTTTGCGTCCCGAGAAGCCACTATTTGCTGTTGTAGAACCAAAGGGAAGGTGTTTTTCATAGATTGAGACCAATGGCTTTGTGAGTCTGTGATATATTTTCTTCCATTTCCCTGTGTTGGATATTTTACTGCCACTGGCATAGACACCAGGTAGATGGGTCCCACAGCTAATGGTGTCTCCTCTGAAAGACACAGGCAATGTGGGGTAAACGAAATTGCCCAGGTTTTGAAACTGCAGCAGTTGGACTCGAAGCCTGGACCTCTCAACTGGCGGTCCTGTGCTCTAACCACCAAGCCACTGAGCCGCTGCAGTAGTTGGACTCGAATCCTGGTCCTCCCGACTGACAGTCCTGTGCTCTCATCACTGAGCTTACTGCGCCCCACTTTATTGTATCTTTAGTAGTCATTATTATTACATGTGCAGGAGTCAGTACTGGAATAAACAAACTGTTTACTGCTTGTTGAAGGAAATGGGAAGGTGACCTTGTCCCGGTAGCCTGTGACCTGCTTGCGAAGGAGCTGTCCCTACCCCCGGGGGTGCCCGGGGGAATGGAGTCCTACAGAAACACCCTGTCTCTCAGCTTCTTCTTCAAGTTCTACCTCACAGTGCAGACAAAACACGCCAGGAAACAGGTGATGGACCAACTAAAAAAATTGTTAGACAGAAAGCTAGCATTCTTCTATGGTTTACTATGTATAGCGTTTTTAAATGTAGACAGTTTTTACAATAAACTTAACTTTTTGCTTTCAAGGTATTAAATTTATTTGAAACATGATTTTAATTTTGAATTGGCTGATGGTTTGAATTTAGAAAACTATCAACCACTGACATGCCACTGTAAGTATATTATGCCATTCTTGTGACAACCATAAACATTCAATATAATTTCTAGGATCTCTTAGACGCCCGTCGTGTTGTCATGGAGATGCAGTTCTTTAAAACATAAACTACCAAGTGAGGAGAGATGGCAGATGTTCTAGACTTGTTGGCTGAATTACTGTTGTTGTAGCTATGATGTTGTGTGTTCACATAATTGACAAAATACATGGTATGTCAAGGAGAGTCATGTTAAGACATAATGTTGCTAGCATGGATGGCCATACACAGGAACCACGCTAGCAATGCCTTATTATTGGCGCTTTATGCTCCAGGGGGAACAAAGAGGATTGAGTGAGCGAGCATGGTAACCACTTGTTTAAAGAAAATAAATACATAAATAACATTAGGTTATGAGCATATGCAAAAAATAAACAAATATATTTACAAACACATACAATACAATTACATATAAACTATAAATAAAAAAAAATATTTTAACACATTTTATTTTAAGATTCACAAATACAAACACTATGATTAAGGCAGCAGGATTCTTCTGAAGATATATTCGTTTTATGTTGCAGACTAAGACGACTGTGCCGTCGTCCTACAAGAGTGCCACAACCCTTTATGAACGCAAGGCGAGTCACGGTAGTCAGGTGTTTGAAGAGGTCGAAAGTAGCCAACAACAGATCGACCCAGTTGGTCGCTCCTTACCCCACCTGGCGGCGACACAGCAAACCACAGGCGAAGCTATTTACATTGATGATATTCGTCCATATGCAGGTCATTAATTAATAATTTAATTAATAAATTAATTATGGTGGTTTGTAAAAACAGTTATTAGTTAGTCATTACTTTATGCAAACATGTGAGTTTGATCGCAGATGTTGGTGGGTGTTACTGTATCAAACTGTGATAGTTTATGTCACTTTGTCGTTATGTATAAGCAGTTCTGTGTAGATATTTCTGGTTGGGTTGTAGGAGAGTTGTCCCTGGTGTTGGTCGTCAGCAGCAAAGCTCATGCCCGACTTATCAGTGTTGATGCATCAGAAGCCCTTCAGATGCCTGGAATCGTCGACTTTATCAGCCACAAAGATGTGCCGGGGGAAAACTGCTTTGGATGTGTTGTCCCAGATCAAACCATCTTTGCTGTGGATAAGGTATAGTGTGCAACTACGTATGACACATGGTGTAATAGCTAACCATTAAATGAGATGTTCAGTGTAATAAATAACCATTATGTGGGACAAGTCTAAACTTATGATGCTAGTTTGTTTGCTGAAGCAAGAAGGACATCAGTAGTGAAAGAACTAATTTATTACAAAGCCAAAAGATAATGACCTGTACATATAAAGTCACATAACTAAATCAGTATGTGATGTACATGTACACATCCAAGGTAAGACCAGTTGACAAATTTAATACAAATTGTACATGGCTACAACTGTGAATACAACATCAGCAAAGGTGGGAAACGGCCCACAACACTTTGCAATTAACAAAGGTGAAGCAGAAACATTATACAGCACAAAACACTACTGTACAAGGAAGTGAACGCGAATTCATTGGATCAACATATATATGGCTCAGTTCCCATAAAAACCAAAACCAGAGTACAAATAACCATTAAACGAGTTGATGTGTCAGAAGAGGAAGGTGGAAAAAATACAAAGAAGATCAACAACATATCTCGGAACTGAAAGCATGTAGGTGTGAGGGACAGTTAAAAGTGTTGTTTGACAATATTAGACACAGAAATACAAGAAGATGCCACATTGAAATTTAAGAAATGTTGATACAAAGATACAATTTTAAGGAATGTACTAGAACCAGAGGAAATGAAGTAACATTACAAAAGGACAATATAGTAGAACCAGAGGAAATGAAGTAACATTACAAAAGGACAATGTAGTAGAACCAGAGGAAATGAAGTAACATTATAAAAGGACAATGTAGTAGAACCAGAGGAAATGAAGTAACATTACAAAAGGACAATATAGTAGAACCAGAGGAAATGAAGTAACATTACAAAAGGATAATGTAGTAGAACCAGAGGAAATGAAGTAACATTACAAAAGGACAATGTAGTAGAACCAGAGGAAATGAAGTAACATTATAAAAGGACAAAGTAGTAGAACCAGACGAAATTAAATAACATTACAAAAGGACAATGTAGTAGAACCAGAGGAAATGAAGTAACATTAAAAAAGGACAATGTAGTAGAACCAGAGGAAATGAAGTAACATTATAAAAGGACAAAGTAGTAGAACCAGAGGGAATGAAATAACATTACAAAAGGACAATGTAGTAGAACCAGAGGGAATGAGGTAACAGTACAAAAAGACAATGTAGTAGATCCAGAGGAAATGAGGTAACAGTACAACAGGACAAAATAATAGAACCAGAGGGAATGAGGTAACAGTACAAAAAGACAATGTAGTAGATCCAGAGGAAATGAGGTAACAGTACAACAGGACAAAATAATAGAACCAGAGGGAATGAGGTAACAGTACAAAAAGACAATGTAACTGGAGTAATATTCCAGATGGGGTAAATAAGGGTAACTGTTGGAGTTCTTTAGACCTGTCCAGCTCGGGGCTGGTAAAACAAATACAAACAGCAATCCTGCAGTAGTGTGGGAAAATATCTCAAACGTTTATAAAACAAAATAAGATATTTGTAAGACACATATTTAATTTTTCTTACATTTCTGGCAGGTTTTGTATCAAGGCCACATTATTGGTGCAGTCATAGCCGAGACGAGAGCACATGCAGTGCGGGCGGCCAAGGCAGTCGTGGTCAAGTATGAAGAACTCACGCCAATCTTGACCATTCAGGTACAATTATATTTAAACAATGTAGGGTCATATACCTTGCTGGATGCTCCAAGTCAAAGCACAAGCGTTCTTTCTCTGTATTGACTTTTTTAGTATACGATACATTAAAAAATAAAACTGAAAATTACTACCTGCATTTTTTTGGGTTAGTGCAACACTTTGTGTGTGATCTGAGCTGTGCACATTTGAAATTATGTTTATAATATTATGTGTTTGGCTTTGCAACTAGATATGACACCTGTTACTGGTCTTGGGTGAATATAAATAACAATATACGTATAAACACTAGTGATACCTCGTCTACATTTTTGTTTTCTTTACAGCAAGCCATTGATGCGAACTCATTCTTGAAGTCAGATCCAACAACGATAAAGAAAGGTGATGTCGTTGAGGGGTTCAAGGGCAGTGATGTCATCATTGAAGGCGAGATGTACGTCGGTGGGCAGGAACATTTCTACCTCGAGACACACGCATGCATTGCAGTGCCATCTGGTGAAGATAATGAGATGACTCTTATATCATCAGCACAGCACCTACAGGCGATACAGGTTCATTATAGTATATTACATGACTGCGTGTGCACGCATGTGTGTGTGTGTGTGTGGTGTGGTGTGGTGTGGTGTGTGTGTGTGTGTGTGTGTGTGTGTGTGTGTGTGTGTGTGTGTGTGTGTGTGTGTGTGTGTGTGTGTGTGTGTGTGTGTGTGTGTGTGAATTATGTAATTAAATTTTTGCTTTTCTTACATAAAAGTCTGTTTTCAATTTGGGTGGAATGAAAATTGGTTGTGTCGATATCCTAGAATGACGTTGCTGGCGCCCTTGGAGTTCCAAGTAACAGAATAGTCTGCAAAGCAAAGAGACTTGGTACGTATACTGCTGGTTAGGCAAGAATATGAAATGTTAAGGAAACTATGCAATATTCTTTGCCATTTGTACAAACTGTTTTGCACAGTATATAAAAGTGTTTTAATGATCCTGTATTAGAAAACATATATAACTCAGCTGAGATGCATGTAAGAGTATAAAATTTTTTTATTTGATTCATATGCAGATAATACAATTTGCTACCATACTTTTTCAAATTATTGTTGTAGTTAATGATTTGATAACATAAATTAAATAATTTTCACAATATCATATTGAAAAAGTACTCAGATATACTCATAATGTATTCGTAAAATCTGAGTACATTGAACACGAGTACGAATACATGACCATAATTTCTACGAGTATGAATACTTCAAAAATGTACTCGAGTACACGAATACCGAGTACTTCGGCCCTAGATCTATACCTTAAACATATCCAGGTTTTTGGAGATACAGAGCTGATTTATTAAACCGTAGGTGGTGGTTTTGGAGGGAAAGAAACAGATGGAACTATGTTCGCCTTGCCTACTGCAGTTGCTGCTAACAAGTAAGACCCCACTTGGAACTATTAATGTTTGTTTACTATGTATAATCATGCACTTCTATTAGTTCTAATAATAATACCTCTTAGTGTCCACATTGTCGTCACCAGTTCTTCCTATTTGGGCCAATTGTTACTTTCAATAAATGGTTTATATTGTTTTCAGACCTTTGATGTGTTTAATTTACAGACGTGAACTGACACAGTACTTTCTGATTGATATAAATGAACAACATATGAACATTTTCTGTAGCTGGATGTTGCTTTGCAAAAAGACATTAAATAGTAGAATTGTATACCTATGTGAATTAGTACTAAATAACTTAAATAATATATTGAAATAATCAATATAAAATAAAGTAAAATTTATGATGAATACATGTTTTAGAATCTCGGGTGGTAGTATTAAAATAAAATTGTGACAAACTAATTTGTTACATTTGTTGCCCCAATAAGAATAGTTATTTAATAAAGCTATTTCATAAATTACATACGCATACAGTTTGCATCGCTTCAAAAACATGTTTCTTAATTTGTTGGACAATTTTTTAGTCAGAAAGCTGAAATGCGAATAATCACAAAAATGACACGAAATGGATTTTTAACACCAAAGTCCTAAAGTAGCATATGTTGAATTTCGATCTGATAGATTGCAGCGTCCGGTGAGAAACTCCTTGGACAGAGATGAAGATATGATCATCTCAGGAAGCAGACATTCATTCCTAGGAAGATACAAGGTACAGTAGAAACAGGTTTAGAAACATTCGCATATATCAGCATACTAGGCCTTTTATTTTTTATTAGTTGCTTTACTGATCTGCCAATTCAACATTTCTGTTTTTTGTGAGAAACAACTTTTTTGTCCCAGGCATTTTCTCAAAATTGGTTGCATTTGTCATCTTCATGATGTCTTCTCCAAACTAAAGTATGATTACAAACTAAATTTATGATTCTGGGAGATAACAGGTGGTCATTTTGTTCACTTTCTTGGTCCAAGCAGCGCCGCATTGCATCAGCGTCTTCTGCAGGGAGTGTTCGCAGCTTATATTATTGCTCACAGCAGACGCAACATTTGGAATGCAAAAGTGCACAAAAACGCAATATAAAAAAAATTGTTTTTTTGCGCGTGGATTCATGGAATGATTGGACATGTGTATTGGCATGAGGTAAGAATGTTGTTTAGTGGTGTAAATAAAAGGTTTCATTAAAGGGACATTGTCAGGATCCATTTGCATTCGTAGAGATTCAGGCAATGTATCTAATTTTTTTTGTGTGTGTACCATATCATACGTGTTTTTACAATTATTTTCCCGACCGACCGACCTGTTTTTGTGTTAGATAAAATCCGTAAACCAAATTTGTATAATTATACTTGTTCACATGTAGAGTACACTTATACAATTACAAATGCATTATGGTCTTGGTTTCCTCCTTTTCCAAGCCTGTGTCACTGCAGGTTTCTATGGAGTCCTCACTCCATGTTTTTGTAGTTACAAGTGAATAATAGTGAATAATAGGATAGTCAGTGAATAATAGGATTTTTTTTATCTGCATAGCTAGTGCAATTTGTTATGTCCAAACTCTAGCTTGGGTATTTCTGGGTAAAAAATATATTGAAAATTTTTGTGCCCAAAACAAACAAAGCTATTGGAATAGGGAAGAATCACATTTTGAGTAATTTAAAAAAAAAACCATCATTCCAGATGCCACGTCTCCCCTTAAATCCTTCTTGTTTTAGTTGACGATGTATCAGTGATGTTTGTCACATCTTTCTTGTTTGTTTACAGTTTTTAGACAATTCTTGTAATGTTGTTTTTGACAAGGTTGGCTTCACCAAAGACGGGCTGATCCAAGCTCTGGAGGTGGACCTCTACAGCAACTGTGGCTATGCCACTGATCTGTCTCCGGCAGTAGGTTTTACATCTTCACATCCTGTCTTCATATGTCTTAAAGGTCCCTCTTCAAATCGATTTTTTATTGTCTCATTAAACATTTTTTTTTGCAAAACAACCTGCTCTGTATCTAGTATGACGTACTAACTTGTGTGTGCAACTTTTTAATGTAGTTTTGGTGAAATCATCAGACAAACTGTTAAATTATTTTATGTTTGACGAAACATCAATTGAAGGGAAAACGGGAAATTCACAAACTTCAATTATAGACCTCTACACGTGTTTTATTGTTTATATTGCTGACTTTCCTTGCACTCACGAAACACACATACCGACATCTTCAGTGGATTGAAGGCTAAAGGTTGGCCTTGTTTTGTAACTTACCAGGTCTCACTTAATTAATTAAACTTAACTAATTACTATTCACACACGTTACATATTTGGACATCAACGAACTGGATTTATGATGGGCTGAATCAGTTGAGGATGGAGTTTTAACACTGCACTTTATCATGGGCCACGTTCTGTGTTCAGACATAGTGACGTGTGTTTGACCAGTATCTAAATAAAAAATCACACAGGTTGTTGCCTTATTTTTGTATGTGTTAAGACCCTTGAAATGTAGCCCTTTTTTAGGGAAACTAATATTGATCTAGCATATACCAAGTCAAGTGTGAATTTAATTATTGCAGGATTTGTACGGCTAGCTTTGCATTTAAGGGAAGACACTGCGCCTGGATACGATTTTTGTGCCATTTTTTTTATCAAACTGTTCTGTGAGCCTTACTGAGTAAAAAATTTTTAATAGTAAACCTACAGTTTTTATGTTATGCTTGTCCTCGTAGAGACTTTGCATCTCGGATGCAAAACTTTCAGGGGTTTATCTACGATGCCACGATTGGGTTGTGTTAGTTTTTTTCTGAAATTCACCCCGCTATCACCTTTTCTATGAACAATCAAATTACCCTTTGTAGTTATTACGTACAACTGTGCGCAATACTATGCGAACGATTACCTACAAATGTTCACAACATTGTGGTTTTTCTATAATTGTTCAAAGTTACAAGGGCAAGGTGTCGCTAGATGTTACTATAACTGCCAGTATTACGTCGCAATTTTGACTCCCAGAAACATTTTTGCTAACAAGTATATTTAGTATTGGAAACCCATTTTGGGTAAAAAAAACGTCATTTCAAGTGTGGTGTCTTCCCATAAGGCAGAGGTATCGGCCAGTCTTGTCACGTGATCATTTAAAACATTGCTAATGACCCTTGTTGATTCACTTCACTTTTACCACCGCAGATAATGGACAGAGCTGTGCTTCATGTGGAGAACAGCTATAAAATCCCGAACGTCACTGTGCGTGGCCATTTATGCAAGACGAACCTACCATCAAACACAGCATTCCGTGGCTTTGGCGCCCCTCAAAGCTTCTTGATCTGTGAAAACTGGATGGAGCAAGCAGCTCAGAAACTTAACATATCTTGCGACAAGGTAAAGTCTTCTCTTCTCATTTAATAAGATTGTTATCCAAAGCAAAAACGTAAGCAGACTAGGAAGCCATTGGCTTATCGAGAAGCCAACGATTAATTTATAAAATAAGTTTTTTTATTTGTAGTGAAAAGTAGTAAATCTTTGATTTCTTTGAGTGGTGAAGACAAATAATCATGTCCTCTTCAAACAAGTCATATCCTCTTCAAACAAGTCATGTCCTCTTCAAACAAGTTTTGTGATTTGAATCCTTTTCTGGCTCAAAGAATGTCTCATACATGTCAAACAAGGCCACAACTCCTATTAAACTAGGTCTCAAAGACTCCACACTTTATTCAAGCAAAAATAAATGTGGTTATTGTTATTTAACAACGCGAAGGGCCCTGTACTGAAAATGTGGTAATTCATTCTTGGGTTTTGCGTAACCAAGGTTGCTATTTTGTGAATAAATTGTGTTATTACTATATTTACATTTTCTTCCTTCTGCTCTATCTCAACTGTAAAACCAATGTTTATGCAATAACCAACGCAAGTACGATGTAGTAGAGAATTGAAATAGGCCAAATAATGATGTTTATTACAAAGTGGACTGCTTATCACGCAGCCACTTTGGGAAGAACATTAACAGGAATGTGAGCTCCTCAAAGCAAACCAGACAGGCACTGAACACATGTACAGCCCCGTCTGGCAAGTTTCTTTGAGCCCACATTCCTACAAGCATGACGATAACATATATACATCAAGAAGTCGTCATGAACATGTAATGCAAAGAATACAGACATTCCACCACCAATACACAAATTTAATTACAAACAGGTGGAGCCATTTCGCTAACCTATATAAGCATAAGCCAAGAATACCGATGAAGAAACAGAAAGCCTGTCTGCACAGAAAACCCCATGAACACCAACTACTAGGGGACAAACCCCGTGTTCCTCTAATATAATGCCCAAAAAGTGGGGAAAGCAACTTCCTATTTCATCAACGATGTACAATAGCATTTTAAGGTAAACATTAAGACATTTTAAGCTAAACATTCAAAGCCAGGAATAAAGGTGGGGAGGAGGGTGGATTTTGAAGAGATAAGTTCACTCAACTTCACTATGTGGAGACTGGAACAGGAGTTTCAAGCTGCTGGCTCCAGTTTGAACTGGTTTCCACTATGCTGTGATTGGCTGGCTAGTGCGGGGTAATACAATTTATTTGGCCAAAATAGTCTCAGGCACCCAGGGCAAGTTTAACAAAGTTATTTTATAAAAAAATTTATGCATGTGGTAGGTTGCATAAATTTATTTATTACATGCTGTAATAATTGTTAGCACTATTTAGACCGGTGCACATAATATTGTAGTTGCGGAAGAAGAACTTGTACATGGAAGGAGACTTGACCCACTACAACCAACCTTTGACCAACTGCAACATGAGTCGATGCTGGGAGGACGTCATGCGACAGAGTAACTATGAACGCCGACAGGATGACATCAACGTCTTCAACAGGCATGTTCAATCCAATCATTGCAAAATTATATTATACACTTGTTATAACTGCAGTGTAATACAAAACCAGCTAATTAATAATTTTTTGGCTTTTACTTTCTGTGATACAATTATTGCCATAGCTATGTCTTATTTATAAATGTTAATAAAATATTATTTATTATTACTAATAATTATATTATTTCTTGATGACAATTTTACTGATATTGAAACAAAACTTTCAAGTTTAATGAGTGACACATAATGCAAGATGTGTGACAAATAGAAAACATATTTAAGAGCATTGCTATGAAGACGATGATAATGTGAATAGATATATATATATATAAAGTATAACTGGCGGTGAATGTTGTGGCACATTTCCAGTGAGAACCGTTGGAAGAAACGTGGCATTGCTGTTATTCCAGTCAAGTTTGGGATTGCGTTCACTGTGCCTTTTCTGAACCAGGTTTGTAGTGTAGACTATTTTATGTCAACATATATTAACTCTGGTTAGTATCGGTGGTAAAGTTTTAAGTGGGTTAACATTTTTAATTAGAGTAAATGAGCAAATGGCAGCTTGCACAGATTTTGTTTAATGTATATTCAGTCGAGCAATTTTGGACTGCGTTGTAAGCGAGGCGCGTTAGGTGTTCCCATATCTGCCACCAGAGCACTACTAAACAACAGCGATCTCCATCCCCGGTACAAAGAACGCTGTCGAAGCCGCTGTGCGCTGGCCGTGCAGTTTATACGCGGTTAAGCTTGTTAAACGAGTCAAATAGCGTCAATGTGTATTATTTTTTTAGATATCACATTTGAATGTTGAACTGAATAAAATACATATATTTACAGTTATGGAATAGATTTGCTACAATGCACTGGTACAGACTGATTGACTAATGCGATTCGAAAATAATAACCTGGATCTGAGTAACTGAACATGAGTTGATGCACAATGTGAAAGCTGATTAAACATTGAAAAGGTTGCATCAATAATTATTTTACTTTGTCTTTCAACTGATCTTGAAGAATAAAATCACGACTCACCTCTCCTGTACCACTGATTCACCATTTCATATGCAGATGATCAATTCGTATTTTTGCGCACCTACAACACTCCTTTGTGTTTGTTTTGGTAATGCGAAAACTTAAACACAGATTTACCAATTTACGATGCAACAGAAGTATGCCATTTCACCCGTTTTATACTGGTGTTGGCTATACTAAATAGCATTTAAGAGTATTTGACTGATTCTTACACAAAGCATATTTGCGAATCTTGGCTACAATTTCCGCCGAGGCAAGAGTGAAGCCAGCAGCATAATACGGTTGATGCCAGCGCAGAATAAACATTGAAACAGCCCCTCGCCACTTGTTCATATTGAGAACTGTCAAAAATGTCCTGCCTTGGCTGCTCAGTGGTGGGAATGGAATGGGGAATTATGAACTTCCACACATATGCTATGACGTCATCCGACCAGAACATCATTAATACTGATGAAACTGTCTTGAGAAGACAGTGAAAATTTCTGTGGAGGTAAATAAACATTTTGGATATGTAAAAAGAAATGTTTCAACATGAAAACAAACTACCCTGAGAAATGTTCAACAAATTGAGATAAAGTGAGAATAAGGAGCTATGAGCTTTGTATGTTGTGTGTGTTTATCGCTGACTGTGTGTGTCAGGGCGGTGCTCTGCTACACGTCTACACGGATGGCTCTGTGTTGCTGGCTCACGGCGGTGTCGAGATGGGCCAGGGACTGCACACCAAGATGATTCAGGTAACATACATCCAGATGGACATAGATCCATGGCCCAAAATATAGTAACACCATTGTGACCAGCCAAAATGACTGCAATATTAATGTGCACGCTGACACATATTACACAATATTGTACAATTACATCACAATGCAAAACACAAACATTACTTTATCTCGCTCCCAATTTTTTTCACATAAAAACAGGAAATTCAGTTTCATTTGTATTATGTAGTTTGACATCATAAAAATGCAGTTGTGGCTTTATTTTTAATAGTAACTGCAAGCTTCATTAATATATCCATCATTTCATCACCACATCTTAAAATGAATTTAAATTGATTCAAGCATTATTCACATTTAGTGTAGTATTGTTTAACTTAATTATAATATTTTAGGTGGCAAGCCGTGCCCTAAAGATACCGATGTCACACATTCATATTTCTGAGTCAAGCACAAACACGGTGCCGAATGCATCACCATCCGCTGCCAGTTCGACATCTGACCTCAACGGCATGGCGATATTGGTGTGTCAGATGAAATATATGCACAATAATAGTAATATTATTTTATAATGACTTCGTATATAATCATTAGTTAAAAATTGTAGTTATGTATTTAATGTGTATGTAGGTGAATATACCTAAAACCTACAAATAGAACACTCCTGTTTATACAAATGTTGTTTTCTTGGTCCTCTTTGCATTCTTATGCACAGTAAACTAACGTTGTTATTTTGAAAACATCTGCTAACTTGAATAATCTGTTTGCTTCAATGTAATGATGTTTTATTATAAGGTGTCATGTTGGAAGTCAAAGTAGGAAGATGTTAACAATACTGTATAAATATGTTTCTTCTTCCCTCAAAAGCATGCCTGTGAAACCATCCTACAACGACTCGAACCATACAGGGAAAAGAACCCCAGTGGCTCATGGGTAGATTGGGTAGGTCAAAACAATGACAATGCATTCCTTCTTAGCCAGTTAGTGGCTTGATGAGATGTAATGTTGCCAGGATTCAAGTTGAGCCGGGTACAAGGTGATTGTTGTGATTCATGTTTAATTATTTTGGAGACTATAAGTTGCATTTATTGCCAAGAACCCTTTCATTTACTGGCGCTTTTCTCATCTAGCCATATGGTAATTATGATACATGATCTGTAAAGACATTAAGAGTTATAACGTAAACATTTTATTTATAGAAATAGCTATAATAATAATGTTTTAATTCAGACAAAAGTCCATAGATATAGATAAAATACATGTAGAGAAATATATGTATATATAAAACACATGTTGAGCATAAAAAATAAATGTAAACATTATGTCAGATAAACGTAGAAATACACATACATATATACATACATACATACACACGTAATAATGTTATTGTTTCAGATGTTTCAGACAATCAGCAGTTTGTTTATATAAAATAAATATATAAAAAACAGTATATTTAAAGATTATACAAGGATGCAATCCAGTGAATTCTCAATTGAGATGTACAATAGGTGTCGCAAATTGTCATGGCCTGAATAATTGGATTCAATGACTTGTCAATCCTAGCCATTAAACTATAAAATTAATAGCATTTCTGGTGACGTATTTACTTCCTCTCAACAACCGGCTTCTACAAGTCAGTTGAATCCTGTCTATTTTATATTTCACTTTGTTTTTAATTTTGACGTAATTCAGAACAATCAACTTTAGCTGTGATTGTGTATGGAAAAAGAACAGCATGTGTCTACAAGTAACATGTGGCTGGCGCTGCATCTCATAGGCAGCCTATTTAAAATTCTGTACGAGATGTTATATGCCACTATAAAATGCTGGAAAACTGCTTTTCTATAATTCACCCATAATTTGTGTTCGTTATTACTCATGCTATGTTGTGCGTTCCATTTAACTTTTGTTTTCTAATCCAGATTTTCGTGTGCCCCTTCCCTCAAATCAGTTTTTTTACAGGTAAATGCTGCCTACATGGACCGAGTCAGCCTCTCAACAACCGGCTTCTACAAGTCAGTTGAATCCTGTCTATTTTATATTTCACTTTGTTTTTAATTTTGACGTAATTCAGAACAATCAACTTTAGCTGTGATTGTGTATGGAAAAAGAACAGCATGTGTCTACAAGTAATCAACAGTTTAATAACTGATGCCTTCTCCAGACGAACACAATTTTATACAAACGGAATCAATATTAAGTGTTATGCTTTTGTGTAACAGTTTAATGCCAGTTATTGTGTGGTGCATGCCTGTAAGACTGGTAACGAAAATCTGTAAGAACCACAAATGAACCCCTAATATTATAATATATCTATGCAATAACCAACACAAGTCCGATGTAGTAGAGAATTGAAATGGACCAAATAAATGACGTTTTTATTACAAAGTGGCCTGCTTAAAACGCAGCCACTTTGGGAAGAACATTAACAGGAATGTGAGCTCTTCAAAGCCAACCAGGGAGGAACTGGACACATGTACAGCCCTGTCTGACAAGTTTCTTTGAGCCCACATTCCTACAAGCATGACGTTGTCATGAACATATAATGCAAATACAGACATTCTACCACCAATACACAAATTTAATTACAAACAGGTGGGTCTATTTCACAAGGTCACCCACAAACCTGTGACCACCCCACCAAGACCAAATCTATGTCCGCGGGTTTGTCTCGCATGCCCAAAAGGAGCTCCACGTGCTAACGGGTATTTTGATTAGATCTCGTGAGAATTTGCACACAGCTAAAAAAACTCGCAAGACTCCCTCTTCAGATGAGTTTTGAGCTGAAGATTTGTTATTCACACGCCATTTGACGAATGTGGGTGGTCTCCCTTAATACAAAAACATTTTTTCAATAACGCATAAAACTGCAAGGAAAGTAAAAAAATTTAGAAATTCCATAAGACTTTCAGCCAAACAGTACGAGTTGTCACGCCAATGTCTAATTGCTATTCTTCAGCCACCATTAGCAGTTGAATAGCCATTTACTGTGGCTCATGCTGTCACACTATATGTACAGTAGACTTATATCCAGGGGGAAGTTGAGTGGGCATGCAATGCACCCTGATGGGCCAAAAATCAATGTCTGGGGTACTCCCCCCCCCGTTCAGGAGTCCTGGCTATTGGCATGTGTATATGATGTACCCAGTGCCAGATTAATAAGGTGGCGGGCCTGCTACAAATGCTATATGGGAGCCCTTAACAAGTGCATGAAAGACGAAGATCGCATGGTATTGACTATGGAGGTAACCAGTAGTAACTGGGTAGATTTCGTCAAGTCTGGGTGCGAGAAGTCCTGGGCTGAGGTCCAGGCAGATAGTTTTAGTTTTGAGTGTAGGGGATGCGCAAGGATGAAGGAACTAGAGGTGGAGTTGGAAGAGCTGAGGCTGCTCGTTGTGGCAATGGTGGGAAGGGAACAGGGGAGTTGTGCCGGTAGTTCCGGTGAGGGAACAGTAGACGATAAAGTGGGGAAAGACACAAGAGATGCTAGGGAGAGCTCACCTCAGCCTGGGAGGAAGCTGAGAGGAGGGAAGGTGACAGGTCATAGGGAGACAGGACGTAAGGAGACGGGAAGGAAAGGAACGGGAGGGAAGACAACCGGGGTGAAGGAGAGGGGAGTAGGGGATACAGGAGGGAAGGAGAAGGGAGTGGGGGAGACGGGAGGGAAGACAACCGGGGTGAAGGAGAGGGGAGTAGCGGAGACAGGAGGGAAGGAGAAGGGAGTGGGGGAGACGGGAGGGAAGACAACCGGAGTGAAGGAGAGGGGAGTAGCGGAGACAGGAGGGAAGGAGAAGGGAGTGGGGGAGACGGGAGGGAAAACAACCGGAGTGAAGGAGAGGGGAGTAGGGGAGACAGGAGGGAAGGAGAAGGGAGTGGGGGAGACGGAAGGGAAGGGGTCAGGACAGAATGTGATGGAGGGGATCGAAAGGAAGAGTTATTCTGCAGCAGTGATAGAGGGGGTGAGGAAGAGAGCGAGGGTGTTTGTGGGGGATTCGATAGTTAGGAAGACCGACAGAGTCTTAAACAAGGGAGATGATGTGGTGGTCTGCTTGCCTGGAGCCAAAATAGAGGCGATAACTGAGAGGGTAAAAAACATCGTAGGCTCGGGTAAGGGTGGATCTGTTTTAGTACATGTAGGGACAAATAACGTAGAGAGGGAGGGTACAACTGCCATAGTTAGGAAATATAGGCAGTTGGTCAGAACACTAAAACAGACGCGGGTTGAGCAGGTAATACTGTCAGGGATTTTACCTGTAATGGGCAGGAGGGGTCATAAATATCGAAATTGTCGGGGGATGGCAATTAACATGTTAGTCCAGAGGCTGTGTAGGGAAGAGGAAGTTGGATTTGTGGATTTATGGGGAAGTTTTGTTGGGAGGGCTGATATGTACATGAAGGATGGGCTTCATTTAAGTGGAAAGGGGGCGGCAGTATTCGCGGACAAACTTTCAGCAGCAGTAGATAGCGACTTGGGTACAATGACAAATATTTTTGGAAGTAAACATTCTTTAAACTAGAAGTGCAGGGGGGTTACCTAGAGGTGTCTCAAGCAGAACAAGAGGCCACTAGCACAGATAAACCAATATCAAATCATCCGAAAATCATCTCTGAAAAAGGTTATAGATGCGTATGTTTAAATGCAAGGAGCATAGTAAATAAGAAAAACGAATTAAACATTATGGTAGAAGATATTGACCCTCACATAATTGGTATAACTGAATCATGGGCTAACATAGATATAACAGATGCTGAATTAGGACTGACAGGATACGTAATGTTTAGGAAAGATCGAATAGGAAGAAGGGGCGGGGGAGTTATTTTATATGTTAAAGAATCTATTCAGGCTTATGAAATAAAACTAGAAAGGGAAGCAGATTGCGATGAAGCTGTTTGGTGCAAAATTGTTTCAGGAAATTCAAAATTAACTATTGGATTAGTTTACCGAAGTCCAAACATAAACGAAGAGGACAACACAAAAATAAAAACCGCTATAAAGGAAGTTAGTAAAGGGGAATGTATCATAATGGGAGATTTTAACCATGGACACATACAATGGAATTCTCTAGAGAGCACAGGGATTGAGGATCAACAATTTCTATGTTTAATCCAGGATAGCTTTCTTACTCAGCACGTACTAGAACCAACCAGGGGAGAAAATGTATTAGATATAGTTTTGTCATCACAACAAGAATTAGTGGACAATGTAAAAATATTTGAACCATTGGGTAATAGTGACCATAATCAAATACATTTTGACATCAATGTAAAATCAGAAAGTAAAAATAAGAAAACGTACAAGAGAAACTTCCACAAAGGTAACTACAAAGATATGAGAAAATACTTAGCACAGCTAGATTGGAATAACATGCTGATGGATAAGACTGCAATTGAATGTTGGAATATTCTAAAATATGAAATTGAGAGTATCATTGATAAATTTGTTCCCTTCCGAAAACAAGGAAAACGGTGTAGAAAGAAACACTTGTCAAAAGAGGCAATTAGAAAAATAATGCTAAAACAAACTATGTGGAGGGTTTATAGGCGTACCAGAAAGGAAGAAGACTATGCAAAATACAAAGAGGCACTTAATGCAGCTACAACTGAAATCAGACAATCTAAAAGAAGCTATGAGCAAAACCTGGCATGTAACATAAAAACTGACAGCAAGAGTTTTTATGCATATGTCAGGAGTAAACAAAACGTACAAGACAAGGTTGGACCTCTAGAAGACAGTGCTGGAAATATAATATCACAGGGGTTTTTAATGGCGGAAGACCTAAATGGTTACTTCAGTTCAGTGTTTACAAAAGAAGATATTAGTTCATTACCAGTTGCTGATGCTAAATTTCAGGGGGCTAAATCTGACTATTTAGGACCGTTAGTTGTAACTCCAGAATTGGTAGCTAGGAAAATAAAGGCAATGAAGGATAACAAATCACCGGGAGTGGATGGGATTCCTCCAAAATTACTAATGGAAACAGTAGATCAAATCAGTATACCACTTGCAAGAGTATTCAACTTGTCATTAAAAGAGGGAGTTGTTCCGTTTGAATGGAAAGAAGCAAACATCATACCATTATTTAAAAAGGGTTCGAGAAATAAGTCAGAGAATTACAGACCAGTGAGTTTAACGTCAGTGATTTGTAAATTATTAGAAAGGTTAATTAAAGACCATATGGTGGACTTCCTCGTTAAGCATAAATTATTAAATTCATCTCAACATGGATTCCTTAAAGCGAGGTCATGCTTAACAAATATGTTATGTTTTTTGGAAGAAATCACTAAGTGGATAGACATGGGATCGCCAGTAGATATTATCTACTTAGATTTTCAGAAAGCTTTTGACAAAGTGCCACATCAAAGATTGCTACTTAAATTAAAAGCCCATGGTATCGGGGATAGCATAACTGACTGGATAGAACAATGGCTGACTGACAGAAGACAACGAGTTGTAGTAGATGGCGAAGTTTCAAATTGGAAATCGGTTTTGAGTGGGGTACCTCAAGGATCAGTATTAGGACCTATATTATTCTTAATTTATATCAATGACTTGGACGAGAGTATAACAAGTAACGTACTGAAATTTGTGGACGACACAAAACTGTTTAGAAAGGTTAATACTGATGGTGATAAACAACATTTACAAAACGATCTAGACAGATTAGTGAAATGGTCTGAGAAATGGCAGATGCTGTTCAATTTTGGGAAATGTAAATGCCTACATACAGGACATGGGAACTTGAATGTAAACTATAAAATGGGAGCTACTGTTCTTGGTACTACTGTAAAAGAAAAGGACTTAGGAGTTACAATAAGCGCTGATATGAAAGTTTCAGAGCAGTGTGGTATTGCAGCTTCAAAGGGTAATCAAATTCTTGGATTGATTAGAAGAAACATAACATATAAGGGAAAAAAGTTAATTATACCTCTTTATAAAGCAATAGTTAGACCTCATTTAGAATACTGTATACAAGCATGGAGACCATATCGTAAGAAGGATATAGATACGCTTGAACGCATACAAAGGAGAGCAACTAAAATGATTCCAGAACTTAGAGACCTTAGTTATGAAGAACGCCTGAAAGAATGTGGTTTAACAACTCTAGAGACAAGGAGGTTAAGAGGAGATCAGATTGAAGTTTTTAAGATATTGAATGGGTATGAAAATATTGATAGAAATATGTTTTTCTCACTCAAGAAGGATAGCAGAACTAGAGGACATGAGGTAAAATTAGTAAAGGATCAATGTAGATTGGACATCAGGAAGCACTCGTTCTCACAGAGGACAATAAATGAATGGAACAAACTGTCTACAGATTGTGTAACTGCTAGCAGCGTGAATATGTTTAAAAACAAGGTTGACACATATATCAGGAGGGCGGGTTATAAGTAGGTGAACATTGTTGGACTCTCGATAAGCCAATGGCTTCCTTGTCCACTTGCCATTTGGGCCTTTGGCTTGGATGGCAAATCTTGTTAAATCTTGTTAAACCTCAGACAATATAATGTTTCTTCAACTATATCTTGATCATTCACAGAATGATGTCGAAGACGGCATACAAACATAGATATGAGAAAATACAGCATATGGTGACAAACCAGAAAATACAGCGTATGGTGGCAAACCAGAAAACAGCGTAAAATAGACACTGTGCAAGTTCTCCTGAGCAAATAAAGATTGAGTTATACATGCCACCAAACTATGTAGTTACCAGCGGTTCTAGGGATGTGATCATGTGAATAGTGAGATCTGACTGTCTGAACTTTCTCAAAAAATAATGAACTACTTGTACATTTCAGCAGCACTGAAGTCCAACAAAATATTGTTAAGATTATTCCAGTCTTGTGGGGGGCCGTTTTTTTGTGTGTGTGGGGGGGCCTGGTACGAATGTACCCCTCGTACCATGGTCAATCCAGCACTGAATGTACCTTTCTGTTTCCTAAAGAACTCCTGACGTGGGCATGTATGACTGGAAGACCAACGCTGGACAGTTGTTCAACTACTTTTCTTACGGAGTGGCTGTCTCTGAGGTTGAGATAGACACCCTTACTGGTGATCACACGGTCAGTATCCATGGCATGGCTCATGCCGTCTTCTATGCAGCATGCTACTGTCACACCATCCTCGCTAGCCACGGGTGGTAATAGTATTAACCCACCCATGGCAGATTGAACTGTTGAAACATGGATTTGTCAGTTTATCCTATGCCATGTGTGGATGTAAGCTGAATCACTTTGTCCCACTTTCTGGGAACTAGGCCCACTCCCAAACTTTGAAGAGTGTTCCCTCGAAATGCACATAATTACCCATCTGACCAGTGACAACCCTGTAAATCTGAGCAAGCCATATTATTGGTTAACACAGCAACTGAAAATTCCATGTTTCAACAGGTCGATCTGCCAGGCTTACTGATGTAGTCAGAAGTCATGGCAGAGAGGATGTGCCACACTGAAGCAATCAATATAGATAAGTAAAAACTGTGCATCGATCTGTGCATCGTAATATGAAATCGACACAATAGTTATACTGTCGATTGAAATGACATGCGGAGTCGCAGACCTATTCAAGCATTTCTTTCGCATTTTCCCAGATATTTGATTATTGATTTCATAATTGATCATCACATCACTAAAGCCCAAACAATCGATTTTTTATTATAATCGATCATCAGAACAGCATTAGCTATTACTGTGTCAAATATTTAAAAAAATTAACATTTTGGCCAAGTTCTTACTGAATGAAATATTGAATTGTGAATCAAATATTGAATATTATCGACCTAGAGCTTAAATGTGTTTTTTTTTTCGTGACTTAATGAAAAGCATAAAATAATAATAAATTTACTATTGTTTTTTTTTATATTTGACATATTTTTTATGCCTTATATATTATGAACATATCAACTTACAATATTCCTGCAAGCTAATAAAATAAAAAAATATTTCATGTTGACATGCTGAGCGACAGAGTAAAAAGGGGGAGTGGGGAAAGGTGGGAGTGGGAGAGAGGGGAAAGGTGGGAGAGGCAGACAGGGTAGAAGAGGGCAGAAAGGGAGGGAGTGGGAGAGAGAGGACGATGGAAGAAGAGATGTTGGGGGAAGTTGAAAGAGATACTACTACTTGAGTTGAAATAATATAATAGTGCTGGTCTTGACCAGCCATTCTCCACTAAAGATCACGAATCTGGTTCATTGATGTCCAAATATATAGTGTGTGAATAGTTTATGTAATATCCGAAGTTGGTTTAATAAAAAATGTGTATATTTATCTAAATCATCGAAACAATTGACTTTAGTCGTTAGACCTGGTAAGGCTCAAAATACTGGTTATCCAAAATGGTAAACATTGCGGGTAAATGCCCATCATGGGCGTGACTTCCAACCTCTCGCCGATCACATGACAAAGAATTTTATTTGTGAGTTTTCAGCATTTCTATTTTCACTTCAATTAATGTTTAACCAAACATTAGCTAATTTGTCTGATGATTTCACCAAAAAATACATACAAAAGTTGCACAAATAAGTTAGCCTGTTGCAGTGGATACCAGGTAGGTTTGATTTTTCACAAAATGAATTTGAAATGAGACTAGCAAAAAAATCCAATTATCTTTCATTTAATTCACAACACAGAGTATTCAAGAGACTACAAAGTTTATTGAACACCTTTAATTGATTTAATTTCAGGTGTTGCGCACAGACATCGTGATGGACATTGGCCGAAGTTTGAATCCAGCCATTGATATTGGACAGATCGAGGGTGGCTTTCTCCAGGTGAGGCAAAGGCTTTCTCCAGGTGAGGCAGGGACCATCTGGAAAGGAGGCAATGTCCGCTCTAAATGTTGCTGTAACCAATTTGTGATATTTCATCCACAACCATGTTCATGGCTGACATTGACTACTGTGCTTTATGGATGCCCTCAGTGATGTAAAAAGTGTTTGCTCATAGTTCGCTCACCTTCGTGAACTCACTGAGCAGTATTGTATAGGCATTACTGTGGAACGCCAGCAGCCAATAAGCATCATTGAGATTCTTTACCATAAAATTATTTTGCATGATTTAATTTTTCAGTGTGACAGTTGGGCCAATATAACAATAATAACAGTTTAAAGTTGATTCAAATTGCATTGTGTAAACTGATGAAAGTGTACCCTTATTTGATAGCCAAATCCCAGGATGAGTGCCTAATTAGTCTAAATTATATATGCACCCAGAATCTGGGTGCATACATAATTTCCATCACAATGAAAAGTACACGCATCCAGGTGAGGATGTGTGCAACAAACAGTGGCGCCACTTCACGGAGCCTGGATAACCGAGGCTGGTTCATAGTTTGTCGGTCTCTACCTAAACGCTTGCAATACATCAGTCGAGTCAATAAGCTGGGGTTTGTACATGGATTTGTAGGTTTGTTGTAAATTGATACATAGGTTTGTGCTGAAATAAATGTTACTGGAGAACTTACAATAGGACATGTATTGTTCAGTGAGATAATGGTACACAGTGAGACCATTAACAGAGGCACACAAGGAACATGACAGCAGTCTTAGAAATAACTACTGGAGGTTGATATCAGTAACAGTTGAGCTAGTTGAGTATGGAGCTAGAATTTGGTCCAGTCATTGAAAGTACTAGAAGTGGAAGGGCTAACTGGATGGGGTAACTTTGTAGTTAAGTGACTTTCATGATAACAATGTTTATCAAATTTCAGGGTGCACAACATTATCACAGAAATATCCATCTATGCCTTGGTACTTGGTGCTGCCAATCAATGGCCAACTCTCAAAATTGCTACATAATACTGGCAGTTATAGCAACGTCTGGTGGTATACATAGTATACATTTGGACAATTATAGACGCATGACGTTGTGAACAATTGTATGTAGTTATTCGCAGTGTTGCGGATAGCATTGCGGACAATTGTACGTAATAACTAAAACCGGGTAATTCGATTGTTTGTAAAAATGGTAATAGTGGGTGAATAAAAAAAAAAATTCCACTGACAACCTGACTGTGGGGTCGTAGATGACCCGACCGTAGGGTCGTAGATGAACCCCTGAAAGGCGCCCGAGATGCAAAGCGTCTAGGAGGATAACATACCATACATACACTTGCTGGATTATAGTACATTTTAAGAAGAAAAAACCTTGGTAGTAACACTGTGTTGTAATCGATGGAAGTAACATGTAAATGTATTGTTTAACTATATCTGAAATAAATCCTCTCTGCGTGTTGTAGGGATATGGCTTGTTTATGTTGGAAGAAGAGAAACGTTCCACGGCTGGTGCCCTGTACACGTGTGGTCCGGGCACGTACAAGATCCCTGGGTTTGGCGACATTCCTGTCCAACTGAACGTGACACTTTTGAAAGGAGCCTCCAATCCGCGCGCCGTCTACTCGTCTAAGGTGGGTCCACACATTGAATGTGTACAGCTCAGCCTGTTTACAGAAAACAACTAACTGTGGACATCACTCTTACAATTACAGAGCATCTTAAACTGGATCTTGTTTTAAGGACTTCAAAAGGACTGTAGAATGGGATATTTTTAAAAAGGTCTTATATTGATTTAACCAAAGTAGGCCCTGGGTTAAAAATCAACAAAGGTGTAATTGCCCATTGCAGAGCAATATGCTTCTTTAATAAAAGTATACAGTTTAAATGGCTCACAAAGGGTGTTTGGATGAAACAACATTTCTTTGTAATGTAATGGAAAAGTTGTTAAATGTTTGAAGTACTGGTCTTTAAAAGTCTTAAATCTGATCAGCCCACAGCCACACCAACCATTCTAATCGTGCTTTGGCTGTTCCAGGCTATCGGTGAGCCTCCCCTCTTCCTCGCGGCCTCCGTCTTCTTCGCCATCAGACACTCGATCGCGGCAGCCCGCGCTGACGTTGGCCTCAACAACTTCTTCCAACTGAACAGTCCGGCCACGGCTGAGAAAATCCGTATGGCGTGTGCCGACCAGTTCACCAAACAGGTACAGTGATAGGTTGATGTAGAAACAGGGAATTGATAGCAGGAAAGCCACATGGAAGTTTATTTACAGCGTACAGATGTTGCTTTAACTCTTGTTTGTTTACCAATTACGTGATTATCATCTCATTTTATAAGGCCTTCTGCGAGGGAAAATTAACATATAAGGTGACCTCTTGTGAGGGGGAATTATAATGAGAAAGCCGTGTTTGCTGCAACGCAAGGGGGCCTCTGGTTAGTGGGAGGCTTCTGGTAAGAGGGTCTTACAAGAGGGAGATTGTGCTATTGTAATTATGCTGATACTAACCAAGGAATATTTCGGTGCATATTCAGTGTGTTTTTTCACTACTGGGAGCTTAACTCTGAAATTAAATTGAATAGTGGGTAACACAGTCGATTCCCTGCACATATTAAACTATCAGTGTTCATGTGAATAAGCATCTGGACACCAGCACATTCCAGGTTCGATGTCTTACAAGTTCATCCATGTTATATTTTGTAGATGTTTGTACGTCTGTTATGTGAACTAATTATAAACAAATCCACTGCGTTAGTGTCTTTGTATTTTTATCAGTGTCTACACCCCTTCTTATTTGATGTTTCACTTTCAGTTTCCTGAACCGAAGAAAGGCAGCTACACACCATGGGTTGTGGGTCTCTGAAGAGGAAACAGAAAGTGGATCACTAATGAAACACAAAGGATCATCTTTGAATAACCTTTTATTTTTGTTCTGCAATTAGTGTTGTAAATTATAGTTAGCTTCGGGAAGTATACTGTCACGATTCTCGTACTTAGACAATATTATGTTGCAGTGGTATATTCACAAATATCAACATGTATACATAATGCACACCTGTGTTTATGAACACGTGCACACACATATCATGGTTATAAACAAGTGTAACAATGAAAGAAAGAGCAATCTCTATCACCTGTGTTTATGAACACGTGCACACACATATCATGGTTATAAACAAGTGTAACAATGAAAGAAAGAGCAATCTCTATCACTTGTTTATGAACACGTGCACACACATATCATGGTTATAAACAAGTGTGACAATGAAAGAAAGAGCAATCTCTATCACCTGTGTTTATGAACACGTGCACACACATATCATGGTTATAAACAAGTGTGACAATGAAAGAAAGAGCAATCTCTATCACCTGTGTTTATGAACACGTGCACACACATATCATGGTTATAAACAAGTGTGACAATGAAAGAAAGAGCAATCTCTATCACCTGTGTTTATGAACACGTGCACACACATATCATAGTTATAAACAAGTGTGACAATGAAAGAAAGAGCAATCTCTATCACCTGTGTTTATGAACACGTGCACACACATATCATAGTTATAAACAAGTGTGACAATGAAAGAAAGAGCAATCTCTATCACCTGTGTTTATGAACACATGTGCACACATATCATAGTTATAAACAAGTGTGACAATGAAAGAAAGAGCAATCTCTATCACTTGTAACATAATCCTTTTTAATTATTTTCTTATTATGTATTATTGATTTAATTTTAATGATTGTATGTTATAGTTGTGTAGCTGTTTCTCAATAATTATGATGATGCTGATTCAACTTCTGCAGTAATGTCACGAAGCAATAATATGTTTGCAATCAACATTAGTTTTGAAGTGATGAATTGGCATGACTTTAAAAGCAAGGACAATAAGAATTATTGATTAGACAATGCATTTTAGAGAAGACGAGAAGCATTTATCCGCAATACACATTATTTCCAATTTGTGCTTTTTGATATAAATCAAGTTTTCTATTGATTATAGTTCATGGCAAAGCGATAAGTTGTGTTTGTTTAACTGATGGCTCTGATAATTATTACAGGTATGGATTAATGGTCTACAGCTAAGCAGCTGTTACAGTAGCATATTCTTTTTCACTATTCAATATATACATTAATTGTATACAAACATTTAAACACTTAATTATTATAGGTAGTCTACATTTAACAATATATGTCATCATACATTTTGAATTCATGTATTAACATCGAAACATCATTAACCCTTATACGCACAGTAAAGCATGCACTCCAGTTCCCTATCGGCATGTATTTAAATAATCAAGGGTAAATGTGATTTTTCAGCTGTAGTTTATATTAATTTTTCATTGTACCAAGTTGTATACATTTTGAATTTGAATGAAATATCTATCCAGTGATGCCAATGAAATATAAGTGAGAAGAATATAATTATGTTGTCATTATTTAAACGGAAACTTTGGAAATAAATTTGTTTAAGAAGATATTTAATGCATTTTGTCAAATTTTATTGCTATCATTCAAACAATGGTCTACATTTGCATTATGTGTATCACTGGTCATACCACTACTTACTACTACATACACTGTAACACGCACTGTGACAAAGTATCCGTCCGTGCACATTGCACGTCAGACATCTGAAGGAGAACTCGACCATGCGACCTGATGGTCAATGGCATCCTTGTTAGCTACGCCACTGGTAGGCTCGCTTGCCCCTTCAATCGCTGCTGAGGAACTCTCCTCTGGCCCGGTATGTCTAACCACGATGAATGGATCTATCAACTCGTTCATCGATGTCATCTTGATCAAAGAGAGCAATGAAGGGATCCGCCAACTGTTCGACCAACTTGACCTTGAACATGTACATTGAGAAGAGGTCATCGTTTGCCGGCAGAGGCCTGTTGCACTGCCTCCAAAGTATGAAGGCGTTAACAATGCCGATGTTGATGAGACTCCAGAATAGATACCTCCACCACCTTCGACCCGACCGACCTACACACATCATATCCAGATGGTCGACTCCCCGCATCGAGTTTTGGTACTTTAGCACACACTGTGGCACCACCATGTTGACAAGCTGATGGTTGTTACGAGTCTTGCGCACGGAATCATCACCAACGTCACCTGTCGCAATTATGTTATACACACTGCGCCTCTTGCGCCACTTGCACAGCATCACAGCGCCATCTTCACTCCTCCATTTCTCTGACTCATAGCGGTGAAGATGTTTCTTTGCCAGACCTTTCGGGAAGTCTCGAGCACAGTGACGATAAGTACCACACAAATATGTGTCCTGATGCATCAGATCTGTAGCGAGGCGGACAGACGTGAAATAGCTGTTCGCAAACAAGCGACGATTCGACCGCATGTAGTCTTGCATCAATGTCATCACGACATTGTAGCCCTGTTGTCCATCACTTCCATCATCTTCGTCACAGTCCGTTCCATCACCTTCAGGACAGTCCATTCCATCACTTCCAACATGCTCAGCATGGTCCATTCCATCACTTCCAACATGCTCAGCATGGTCCATTCCATCACTTCCAACATGCTCAGCATGGTCCATTCCATAACTTCCAACATGCTCAGCATGGTCCATTCTATCACTTCCAACATGCTCGGCATGGTCCATTCCACAACTTCCAACATTATCAGCATGGTCCGTTCCATCACTTCCAACATTCTCAGCACAGTCCGTTCCATCACTGCCAACATTCTCAGCACAGTCCATTCCATCACTTCCAACATTCTCAGCATCAGTGTAAATTGAAAAAGCCATGAAGTACCCTGTCTCTGAGTCACATAGGCACCATAATTTCATACCCCATTTTTCAGGCCTGCAGGGCATGTATCGATTCCAGCTGAGCCGGCCGTCATATCTGATCATGGCTTGGTCGATCAGGATGTTTTGTGAAGGCTGAAAACAATCCTTGAACTGTTTTTCGCAGAGGCTAATCACTGGACGAACTTTTGCGAGCTTGTCGTGCGGGTCCTCGTTATGCCGTACGGAGCAACGTAGGTACAGGCAAATCTTCTCGAACCTCTGTTGTGTCATGATCGAGGTAATGTAAGGGTTGTACAAAACAGGATGCACACTCCAATAGTTATCATACTCATAGTCGGGCCAGTCCCTGGTGCTCATGAATATGACAATGGCAAAAAAGGCACGCATCTCCTGTGGGGTGGTAGTATACCAGTGCAGATCAGATGTCTCGTAGGGTCCGTGTGCTGCATTACCAGAGGGAGGACACTTGACGACGGCATTCAGGTTCGTTGCCTCCACGATATCTGCGAAGAAGCTACCACCAAAGATCTGCTCGAAGAACGCGAGTGGTGTACTGGTCACTGGCAGTACCTGGGTTGGTCCAGTCGCAGCAGTGAATTCCTTCACAGTTGGCGGCTCGGCATCGGTCGACTTCTGCCACCCAGGATCAATGGCCACGCCATGAGCACGTTTTCCATAATCTGTGCTTGCCACTTCATCTTCATCACTATCATCATTGTACTCCTCACCACTCGAGCCCTTGAAGAGAAACAAGAATGGAAACTCTAATCAATGCCGATGGAGTTTGCAGCACCACACCACAGGAATGCGGTGGGAATGCCTCACTGATAGTCGAAATGTCCTAATTTTATGTGGTAATAATTTATTCGAATATAAAACCGAGGCTAATTGTGATAATACCAATGAACATTATAATAAAATATTACATTATGAATTAAAATGAGTTCTAACAATACAAAAATATGTAATACATAATCATGAGGAAAAAAAATTGTGACAGAATGCAGTAGTTTATAGAAAATGGACACTAAAATAGCTGGGTATCCAAATAGTTGGAGGAAGCCTATAAAAATGGTTAAAAGGTTAACAACTCTGAAGTAACAGAAGTATTGTCTCAAGTGATTTACTCCAAACACCCCAATCCTGGGCTAACGCAGGAGTTTGTGGTGGTCTGTTCGCATGCGCTGTGAGTGGTACATACAACTAAAAGACTAGTATATTTAATGTTAGTCAAAGGGTTTTCTAATTAATATTTTGTTTTATTTTCATATTTTTGTATTTATTTTGGGTTGGTTTTCAGTTGAAATTTTTAATAGGTTTAGTTGGGTGAATGGAAACTGTCGCTGTCTTGCCTCACACTTCATAGACAGTCTCCGCACCCACACCATGGAATAAGTTTACACTGCTGTGTTTTATAGGTAGTTTAGGTGAGGAGGTGTGGTGAAAGGGAGTTTCATGATAGCTTCTTGAAATGATTTGGGTTTTTTATGTTGGTATTTTTTGGTGGGATCATATTCCATATGCGAATTGCTTGGGGATAAAATTAAAAGACCATTGCATTTATACGACACCTGGGGGCTACGTATTGTCCACTGGTTCGAGAGCGGGTTAGTAGGCCTGGAGGGGGGATGATCTCAATAACTATTTAGAATTTTGTAGAAGGTTGTGGCTTGTTTAATAATACGTCTTCGTTCAAGGGTTGGCCATCCAAGGGCAGTAATTAGATCTGTTGGATTTGTGTTCCGTCTGTAATAATTTTTAACAAATCTGGCAGCAGAGTGTTATACTATTTCAAGGCTTTTAACTTGTGAAATGGTGTGAGGATTCAATATGGGTGACTAATACTTGAGTTTTGGCCGGATTAGCATGTTGTAGGCTGTTTGTTTAACTTCAAGTTTACATGGGCCAAGAGTTTGTTCATGCCTAAAACTTTCGAAGATTTTGAAGTTATGTTGGTGACGTGATTTGTCCACGTTAATTTGGAATCCAATTTTACTCCGATATATGAGTGGCTGGATACAGTAGATAGTGGCTGGCCAAAAAGCGAGTACTTATGTGGGCTGGGTTTAATTTTGTTTGTTATTGGAAGGTGGACACATTTAGAAACAATCAGTTCCATTTGCCATTTGTCTGACCATGTTTGGAGTTGGTTGAGGTCAGTTTGGAGAATTTCGTGGTCAGTTTTGGAAGAAATTTTACGATATATAATATTGTCATCTGCAAAAAGGCTTATGGAAGATTTGATGTTCCCATCTATGTCATTTATATAGAGTAAGAAGAGGACAGGTCCTAGAACTGAACCCTGTGGGACACCAGATGTGACATCTGTGATGTCTGAAGGGCTCCGTTAACTGAGACTCTCTGTTTGCGGTTGGATAGAGAAGATTTTATCCAATTTTCAGTCCCCCAGCAAGTGGGGCATTCCGACCTAGGCAAAGTCAATCGTCACACAATTTTTTCTATCTGGCTGTTGCTGTTGTAAGGCGAAGATCTCGCTCGGCAGAAGCGTAAGTATTTTCATGAAACGTGAAACCTTACAAAACGCCATAGAGCAATAAACACGTCTTTCGTGTCTGTATGCATTCTTATATATATATATCACTAAAGTTACCTGAAAATAACCATGTAAGTGTGAAATTATTACCTTTTTGCCAGAATGCATGTGCTTGTCAACATTTGTATATAACCGGATGTTGTTGTGAGCGAGATTACCAAACGGGATTCTCGTAGATCAATATAAGGTCACGCTAAGAATTGCTGTCTGCTGGCCATAGAGTTACATCATTAATCATCCCCATATATACTACTAACTGGTGTTTTATTTATGTCTGTGCTGCTGGGCCACTCTGGCGTCATTCTACATGAAATCGCGTTTGACCATGTGACCCAAAGGCAACACCACGTGCACAGTATTGCGGCTATTTATGACATTTTTTCTGTGTGACCGATAAATGTACTCATAAATAATTATTTGGAGCACATTTCTTCTGTTTCTTGACGCCCAAGTGTCGGTTGTATGTCACGGAATACACATGTGAAACGGTTAGTGCGTATCGGTTTTAAAACTAAAGTTATTAGTTAAGCCCAAAACGGCGCTTACGATAATCACGGCGTGGAAGTCCACCCCAAAGGCAAAGCTCAAGAGTGGGGCGGACGAGTCTGTCTAATTCTGACCATGCATGATTCCATGTCATGTGCATGGGCCATGGCATTAACAAGATTTAACAAGATTTGCCATCCAAGCCAAAGGCCCAGATGGCAAGTGGACAAGGAAGCCATTGGCTTATCGAGAGTCCAACAATGTTCATCTACTTATAGCCCGCCCTCCTGAGATATGTGTCAACCTTGTTTTTAAACATATTCACGCTGCTAGCAGTTACACAATCTGTTGACAATTTGTTCCATTCATTTATTGTCCTCTGTGAAAACGAGTGCTTCCTGATGTCCAATCTACATTGATCCTTTACTAATTTTATCTCATGTCCTCTAGTTCTGCTATCCTTCTTGAGTGAGAAAAACATATTTCTATCAATATTTTCATACCCATTCAATATCTTAAAAACTTCAATCTGATCTCCTCTTAACCTCCTTGTCTCTAGAGTTGTTAAACCACATTCTTTCAGGCGTTCTTCATAACTAAGGTCTCTCAGTTCTGGAATCATTTTAGTTGCTCTCCTTTGTATGCGTTCAAGCGTATCTATATCCTTCTTACGATATGGTCTCCATGCTTGTATACAGTATTCTAAATGAGGTCTAACTATTGCTTTATAAAGAGGTATAATTAACTTTTTTCCCTTGTATGTTATGTTTCTTCTAATCAATCCAAGAATTTGATTACCCTTTGAAGCTGCAATACCACACTGCTCTGAAACTTTCATATCAGCGCTTATTGTAACTCCTAAGTCCTTTTCTTTTACAGTAGTACCCAGAACAGTATCTCCCATTCTATAGTTTACATTCAAGTTCCTATGTCCTGTATGTAGGCATTTACATTTCCCAAAATTGAACAACATCTGCCATTTCTCAGACCATTTCACTAATCTGTCTAGATCGTTTTGTAAATGTTGTTTATCACCATCAGTATTAACCTTTCTAAACAGTTTTGTGTCATCCGCAAATTTCAGTACGTTACTTGTTATACTGTCGTCCAAGTCATTGATATAAATTAAGAATAATATAGGTCCTAATACTGATCCTTGAGGTACCCCACTCAAAACCGATTTCCAATTTGAAACTTCTCCATCTACTACAACTCGTTGTCTTCTGTCAGTCAGCCATTGTTCTATCCAGTCAGTTATGCTATCCCCGATACCATGGGCTTTTAATTTAAGTAGTAATCTTTGATGTGGCACTTTGTCAAAAGCTTTCTGAAAATCTAAGTAGATAATATCTACTGGCGATCCCACGTCTATCCACTTAGTGATTTCTTCCAAAAAACATAACATATTTGTTAAGCATGACCTCGCTTTAAGGAATCCATGTTGAGATGAATTTAATAATTTATGCTTAACGAGGAAGTCCACCATATGGTCTTTAATTAACCTTTCTAATAATTTACAAATCACTGACGTTAAACTCACTGGTCTGTAATTCTCTGACTTATTTCTCGAACCCTTTTTAAATAATGGTATGATGTTTGCTTCTTTCCATTCAAACGGAACAACTCCCTCTTTTAATGACAAGTTGAATACTCTTGCAAGTGGTATACTGATTTGTTCTACTGTTTCCATTAGTAATTTTGGAGGAATCCCATCCACTCCCGGTGATTTGTTATCCTTCATTGCCTTTATTTTCTTAGCTACCAATTCTGGAGTTACAACTAACGGACCTAAATAGTCAGATTTAGCCCCCTGAAATTTAGCATCAGCAACTGGTAATGAACTAATATCTTCTTTGGTAAACACTGAACTGAAGTAACCATTTAGGTCTTCCGCCATTAAAAACCCCTGTGATATTATATTTCCAGCACTGTCTTCTAGAGGTCCAACCTTGTCTTGTACGTTTTGTTTACTCCTGACATATGCATAAAAACTCTTGCTGTCATTTTTTATGTTACATGCTAGTTTTTGCTCATAGCTTCTTTTAGATTGTCTGATTTCAGTTGTAGCTGCATTAAGTGCCTCTTTGTATTTTGCATAGTCTTCGTCCTTTCTGGTACGCCTATAAACCCTCCACATAGTTTGTTTTAGCATTATTTTTCTAATAGCCTCTTTTGACAAGTGTTTCTTTCTACACCGTTTTCCTTGTTTTTGGAAGGGAACAAATTTATCGATGATACTCTCAATTTCATATTTTAGAATATTCCAACATTCAATTGCGGTCTTATTCATCAGCATGTTATTCCAATCTAGCTTTGCTAAGTATTTTCTCATATCTTTGTAGTTACCTTTGTGGAAGTTTCTCTTGTACGTTTTCTTATTTTTACTTTCTGATTTTACATTGATGTCAAAATGTATTTGATTATGGTCACTATTACCCAATGGTTCAAATATTTTTACATTGTCCACTAATTCTTTTTGTGATGACAAAACTATATCTAATACATTTTCTCCCCTGGTTGGTTCTAGTACGTGCTGAGTAAGAAAGCTATCCTGGATTAAAAATAGAAATTGTTGGTCCTCAAACCCTGTGCTCTCTAGAGAATTCCATTGTATGTGTCCATGGTTAAAATCTCCCATTATGATACATTCCCCTTTACTAACTTCCTTTATAGCGTTTTTTATTTTTGTGTTGTCCTCTTCGTTTATGTTTGGACTTCGGTAAACTAATCCAATAGTTAATTTTGAATTTCCTGAAACAATTTTGCACCAAACAGCTTCATCGCAATCTGCTTCCCTTTCTAGTTTTATTTCATAAGCCTGAATAGATTCTTTAACATATAAAATAACTCCCCCGCCCCTTCTTCCTATTCGATCTTTCCTAAACATTACATATCCTGTCAGTCCTAATTCAGCATCTGTTATATCTATGTTGGCCCATGATTCAGTTATACCAATTATGTGAGGGTCAATATCTTCTACCATAATGTTTAATTCGTTTTTCTTATTTACTATGCTCCTTGCATTTAAACATACGCATCTATAACCTTTTTCAGTGATGTTTTTCGGATGATTTGATATTGGTTTATCTGTGCTAGTGGCCTCTTGTTCTGCTTGAGACACCTCTAGGTAACCCCCCTGCACTTCTAGTTTAAAGAATGTTTACTTCCAAAAATATTTGTCATTGTACCCAAGTCACTATCTACTGCTGCTGAAAGTTTGTCCGCGAATACTGCCGCCCCCTTTCCACTTAAATGAAGCCCATCCTTCATGTACATATCAGCCCTCCCAACAAAACTTCCCCATAAATCCACCTTCCTCTTCCATACATAACTTCTGGACTAACATGTTAATTGCCATCCCCCGACAATTTCGATATTTGTGACCCCTCCTGCCCATTACAGGTAAAATCCCTGACAGTATTACCTGCTCAACCCGCTTCTGTTTTAGTGTTCTGACCAACTGCCTATATTTCCTAACTATGCCATGGCAGTTGTACCCTCCCTCTCTACGTTATTTAATAATTATTGCTCTGATGTTTCCAATATTGACAATAACAATGCCAATATTATTATTTAATATGCTATACAGCTATAACGTTATTATAGATAACTGATAATGATAAGTTTATGAAAACAGTGGATGCGTTTGTAAGCACGATCGAAGTCCCGTACCTGCTTTATCGCTCATTCGCTCATCTAATCTTACCTCTATTTCTATATCAGAATCTTGTCCCTCCAAATTATACAACTCGTGCAGCTTCTCACGTAGTTCATATTCGGTGAACATCGACTCCCTGGCCATGTTTTAAAGTCAGTCAATTTTGCATGCCATGCATAGTACCACTTTCAAAACCGTTTTTCGCTCGCCTTCGTGAATTTGCTGAGAAGTCTGGCGGCAGACTCTGGTTTGACTGTTAACGTCAGATGGCACCACCGATCGGAACAATTAATTTTAGACGTTAGGCGTACTAAAAAAAAGAATATAGTTTCTCCTCCCTGTCCACTAGCTTTTTTGCCGCCGCCTCCTTTTTAAATGATTTACTACTGAAAAAAAAATTAAACAAGTTTTTTTGGTTCTGTGAAGAAATCTCTTTCCAAAACTGGCAGTCCGAAGCAGCTGCACGTTCGACTCATTTATGCATCATACAAGGGCTGTATGGGTATTCTACAGAGTCTAAAACAAGAACGACGACCTCTTGTTTTAGATACTGTTTATATACCTACTTATATCATCCACTTAATGTAGTGAAATGATGATTTCCTTCTAGTGGTTTCGGTTCTTGATTGCAGTTAGTAAATTTGTCCCGCTGATATTCATGTCTTTCTCTGGGATGTTTTGCAGAGTTGTTAATTGTTGGTCGACCTCTTCTCCGAGAGCTATCGGGCTTATAGGGCAGGTATGGGGCGAGAGGGTATGGGGCGAGAGGGTCTCCTTTGAGAACTCTTGTGTTAATGTTGAAATAATATACTCTTTATGCAGACTCTTTTCCACAATACCACTCTCAGTCAATATAAATGCAATTCAACTGTATGCCTGTGATACAAACTAATGAAACCATGGCCAAACCTACACATGACATTCATAAATACATCCAACATTGTGTTCGCATCTTCTTTTTTCTAGTAAATTTAAGTATTTTCCGGAGTAACATGTACGTGTCATATTCTATTGACGTACGTTTCTACTCATCTGCAATTCCCGCAAAAACGTATTGTATTTGCTAATTGGCATATGGAATGGCAGGCTTTATGGTAATATGCATCACCGACATGTTCCATATTGCATCGGTAAAACTACAGCTTGTCTTTAAATCAACCACAGTGAGTATCTGAGACATGGCGGCCATCTTCGAAACTAATAGCAAAAAAATCATAAATAGTAAATAATAAGGGCATCCCTCTTCCTTTTTTTAAAAAACAATCCGGACGAGAAACTATTTTCTTTTTTACTAGGCCTTATATTTACGAATACTAAAATAAAACAGTAAGAAAGGACATACATTTACGAATACTAAAATGAAACAGTAAGAAAAATATAAAAAGATAAATTTGGCATTTTAGTTCCGGCTAACTATTTCACCGAAAGACACTGATAAAAAAAATCGCAAATGTTTTGTTCGTTGAACATCAAATGACGGAGATTTCAATCCCCGGGGCGGAGATTTATGTTAAAATGACGGAGACTCTGTATGAATGACGGAGGGTTGACATGTATATGCATCTAGAAGGAGCATGGTTATCTACAAAATTAATATTAACTGATGCATGCCGTACATGACTGCCGATTCACAACGGGCGGCATGTAACCTACCAACATAGACAACCCACACCTGCGGGCTGGCATAGCTCCCTCGGACGTCAGGCGGACTGTTGCTAGCCGCACAGAAAGACCAAGACGAGTGGCAGACACAAAACACCAACTACACAACCACGTGTCTGCTGCGAGCCGACTGATGCACATCCAGTCAGTACTGAATTATATTCAACAGAAATTCAGGATAGATGTACAACTTATGATGATCGGTATGAAAATGTTCACATGCAGAATGTCCTTCTACCATCGTGTCTATTTCACAGGTTTCCTGCATGCATTTCTTATAGTTTGTTCCACCACATCACTGATTATGTCCTAAGTGTGTCGTCAGTAAGTGAAGCCTCTGGGTCTTCCTCCTGTCCACAACCAGATGTTTCACAGATCTGCACACCAGGCAACCATTGCCACTTTATCTTGACTGAAGTGAGGACCATGACTTTATGTCATGATGCTACTTGTTGTTTGGGAAGCGTCCACAGGTTTGTCTGAAATCACATGGAACTTGTTGAAGTTGTGCATGCTTTATTTGACCCATAGCACATGCATAAATTGTAAACATATACATACATACATACACATACATACATACAGTACCATTTCAAACAATTACAAAACATACATTCTTCTCTATTCTCATGTAAATGTATAGAATATGACTATTTCAAATAAAACGAGATCAAATTCATTATGGGTCAGGGAGACTCCTACATAGACCAGGCTTGGTTGCCATCGCTTGAGCCACCATGTTAATAGTATCCACTTATTTAATGAATTATTCATTATTGAATAAAGTACTTGACTTTATTGTATATCTGTATGTGTTATTTGATATCAAGGAATATGTAGGAAGTTGATTTATGGACAGTAAATGAAAATTCCCTCTGTCGTTCCTCTTTCCATTTTGTTTACATGAGACACGGAGTACACTTGTTGACTTACATTTCTTGAGAGTACAGAGTCAGTCTTACTGACTAAAACATACGGGAAGGCAGCGTTAGTTCAGCCATTTTTCATTCTTTTTGATGTCTAGACGCAATCATATTCATAATTGTTTTTACTCACATAAACTATGCTTATTAATAGATCATTTTATACCAATGTAATATTATATCTAGCATGCATAGATAATTACATCTAGCTGATTCAAATAGGGTTGGTAAGCTGGCTCAACTAACACTTGGTGTGGGGTAAGTTGAGCCACAGTGTAGCGTAAGTTGCGTGAATACTTTATTTGTATACTTTAGGTAGGCCTTGTACAAAACATTAGTAACAACTCAGCCAATACATCTACTCAATGGGTACAACACGTCTCTGACAAGTTTACATGCTTATTTAATAAGTCAACACATTTAATTAATATAGACTTATATAGGTAAATCGCAACCAGTGTAACCAACTGGCATTGTTATATTATTAATTCCTTGATGTATTTTGGGGTAAAGAACACTCGTCTTCGTTCTTTAACCTCTGCTCGACTAAACCTCCCTGAGGTCTTGGCTGGCTAACTAGCCCCGTTTCAACAATTAAGCTTATTTCATTAACTTCTCATTAATGCGCGAAGTGATGTAAATAATATTCTTCTCTGTGCATAGTTAAACCATTTGTAAGTGCACAAACAACAACGTTTAGTCATGTGCCTTGATAGTTTGCACACTAGCAGACATTAATCACAATTACTAAAAGTTTCGAAAAACATCAAAAAACGTACTCACTCACATGTTCTGACCGTTGTTACAAACGTAACCTATTATGCGTCAATCGTGTTCTAGTAACACGCTCAATCACTGGGTGGTACCATGTAGCTGTCGCTGCTGTAGTTTCCTGGGAAACATGGGTGGCTCAACTAACCCAGTGGCTAACTAACACTGCTTTCCCCTATATTGAATGCTTTTCTGCCACACCTTCTGTTTCCATGTTCACAAACAAAAGGACCGCCATTTTTAACAAATATTGGCAACTTAATCAGTGCCATTCTTTACAAGTTGAGCAAAGATATAATTATAATAATACCATCTTCAGTATTCATTCTATTACGCAATTGGTAGAACAATGTTAACAAAAGTTGTTATTATTTATTAAAATGCTTTGTAACTTCTGAAAAAAATACTTATTTTTTAGGAATAAATACCTATGTAAATTTCAAACTTGATTGTTTTGATGTTTTCTACTACCTCCGTAAAAATATCAGCTGAGTGCAACATTCATAACCTTATTTGGCAAGCATAATTATTTCCAGAGATATCTTTCTTCCAAATGTGAAAAACATAGTCATGAGAAAACAGCCTTCAAAGATTGAAAAACATCAATTACTACATGAAAAACCCAAGCTTTATTCATGAATAAAAGTGATTATGAGGAATGTAGTGTAATTTCTATTAAAGTGCACTTAATGGATAGTTCTTTTACGGATGGACATTTTAAATAATTTAAAAACAAAAAATGCCATTTCACCTGTCATATTTCCACTTTGCACACATCATACTCATCATATTGGCTAGCGGAAGTCTTACCTCATTATCGAGTGCGGATCCTGGCCCTCCCTCTGCCCACACAAACACAAAGACAAGGACAGCAAATGCACAGGAGGAAGTCATACCTCACAGTCAGCCCACGAGGTGCCGGGCCTTTCCATATAGACTAGGACAGAGCACGGGAAGATCTTACCTCACAGTCAAGCCACGAGGTGCTGGCTCTCCCACATACGCTAAGATATTACACGGGAAGATCTTACTCCACAATGAAGCTACGAGGCGCTGGCTTTTCCCACATACACTAGGGATATGGACAGCACACGGAAAGACCTTACTTCACAGTCAAACCACGAGGCGATGGCTCTTTTTTATTATTAGATGACGAAGTGGTACTGTTTTTAGCGAAATATTCTCACAAAGTTAGCAATGTTTATTATCAGGCAAGTTTGTGTTATTAAAATATAATTTATTATAGTTGGCTCATCTTCTTTTTGGAGCATTCGATGGTAAGTGGTACCATGACCATGTTTGTAATTAGTTTCGTCGATTAACTAGCCAGGTCGTACTTGGGCGGCGCACAACTTTGCTAATATTATACACACTTAGAAACAAATAATTATCAGTTTTGAACGATTTTATCTAATGTGAAGAAGAAGAATCGTAATTAGCAATAATCGTTCATCTATAAAAATGGTACGGTAATGAAAATCCGCGCAGCACGGTTGGCATAGCCCTATGCCAGAAAAGGATTTACCTAAGTCCAAACGAGCACAAATCGCAGACTTCAACAAAACGCTGGCATCCGCATGCTATCGTAAGTCAACATTCCGCCATTTCTTGCGCCCGAACGAACTTAGTATTACGTCAGATTAGCATGTGCTCCGAAATGAGTGCTTCGAGCGACATACCTAGCAGATACCAGTCACTAAGCAAGCGCTGAATCGACCGTTGCCTAAGTTCCTTATATCCCATGGAATGACATGGCATACCATGGTATTTCGTTGGTATTACATGGTAAACCATGACATTACATAATAAACTGTGGTAGACCATGTTTTTTCATATATTGTGTATGGTAAAGGTATGGTATACCTTTTTCAAAACACCAGTGTCTTTTGCCAAGGTTTCCCTGTTTCAAAACACCATGGATTACCATGGTTTCCGTGGTATATCATGGTATTTTACCAAGGTTTACCACGGTTAACCTGTTTCAAAACACCATGGTATTTATCATGGAATACAATGGTATATTTTCATGGGGGTCTACTACAGACACGATAACTTTTGTCTGATTAAATAAAACTGAACCATCAAAATTTTTTAAACTTCCTCACAATCACTGCCATCGTGTAAACATTCTTAGCAACATTAGTCAAAATAACAAACTTGCATCTTTCTTAAATGTGTGATGTCCATCAGTCTAACAAAATAGCCAGGCCTATAGCCGGGTAGGGAAATGCATCCTCATATTACCAGTGGTTCCTATCGACATCAATGTTAATAACAATACATATTCAGCTGTATATAAACACAAACAACGCACACATACCGAACACCGCACACACGCACGCACGCACGCACGCACGCACACACGAAAAAACAATTGCGGTCTCACTCCAATCAGTTTGTTTACATTTGGATTACAGGTCAATTCTCAATTCTGCTCAGAAATCGTTCAGATTGTCATGGCTTGCTCTATTTTGTGGATTTACTGAAACATGTCATATACCCAATATTTACCTGTGAAATCATCGTATATTTGCAAATATTCGACCACCATGCAGACATTGTTAGACAGTCGGTTAATCCATGTGCGAAAATTTCTCCCCCCATCAGTCCACGTGTCTGCCATAAATCCGACAGGGTGCGCTACCATAGTATACTTAAACCCATGGGATGGATACTTGGATGTAGGTTGTAGAATATAGTTTTATTGTGTATTGGTCCTCAGTCTGCGACCTCGGGCAAACACGTGGGTACGTGCTTTCTACTACAATTAATATAAACCGCCTAGATGGCGCTACGTACTCTCAAACGGTTTACGTATCGAAGTATTCGCCACTCGCGCCCGTGGTTTCTGCGATTGTTGGAAGTTAACGTTTTACGTAATATAAAGCGCCATCTTTCGGCGCGCGCGTATGGTTTCTGCGATTTAGCAAGATTTGCCATCCAAACCAAAGGCCCAGATGGGAAGTGGACAAGGAAGCCATTGGCTTATCGAGAGTCCAACAATGTTCATATACGCGTAACCCGCCCTCCTTGTTAAATCTGGAACGTGTAACCCGCCCTCCTGAGATGTGTCAACCTTGTTTTTAAACATATTCACGCTGCTAGCAGTTACGCAATTCGTAGACAATTTGATACATTAATTTGTTGTCCTCTGTGAGAACGAGTACTTTCTGATATCCAATCTACACTGATCTTTTACTAATTTTACCTCATGTCCTCAATTTCTACTGTCTTTCTTGAGTGAGAAAAATATTTCTATCAATATTTTCATACCCATTCAATATCTTAAAAACTTCTTATCTATGCAGTGGTGTAACTGTGGTGTATATAAGCCTGTTATATGTTGTCATTCTGAGGTGTGGACCGTTTTTGCGACACAACTGATAAGCTCATTTTGATGACAATCAGTTGTTGGAGTTCTCATCAGGGATGTCATCACTACTATTACTTGCCACCTGAAACAAACAAACAGCTACAGTAATGAAAACAGAATAAGAATAAAATTTTGTATCCATTTGTGACATGTCATATCCATCACAACAATGTAAAATTATAATTTTTACAAGCAGCCAATAATTACAAGACTTTTTTTTTATTTACTAATATCTGAAATATAGATAAATATAATTAATTACAAAGACCACTGGCACTGACACCGTCAATATAATAAAATTTTCAACAATGTCCAAAGGCAAAGCAACACCACCCATCCAGGCACCGCCCATCCAGGGGCCGGGCTTGAGCCTTGACTGTTTACATGCTCGTCGGGCCAGATTTTTCTGTTTTATTTACTCATTTGCTTTATAATTCATTATATAACAACATGCACAACTAACAACGTAATCTAAGCCGAGTAAATGGCACAAAACACACAATGTTAGTGTTGAAACAGTCAACAAGTTGAGTAAGACAGTGACCAGGCTACTTTTGGACGAAGAAAACCAACCGACGCCATCTTCAATTTATCGCTCACTCAGTCAAAGATCGAGCCACATATAAATCTTACCTCCACATCCATCTCAGAAGCACTTTCATCCGAAGGTTCATCTCTAAAATCGCGCAAACTTCATCTGCAATGAATGTATCTGTTCTACGAGAAACGGCCATTTTTAAAGCCCACCAGTGCTCGACTTAAAACACGATTATCTTCGAAACTTTCAATACGACCATTATGTTAATTTTACCCACAATTCATAGCTAAGAAATGTAGAATGCCGCTAGTTTTAGTTTCATATCAATCCACCCGATGACGCCACCTCCACAGCCTTTTCCCCAGCGGACGCTTGTGGGCGCCGTGGGGAAAACAAGGTCGGACGCTTTCGGACGCGTGGGGTCTAATGGGTTAACCTCCTTGTCTCTAGAGTTATTAAACCACATTCTTTCAGGCGTTCTTCATAACTAAGGTCTCTCAGTTCTGGAATAATTTTAGTTTCTCTCCTCTGTATGCGTTCAAGCGTATTTATATCCTTCTTACGATATGGTCTCCACGCTTGTATACAGTATTCTAAATGAGGTCTAACTATTGCTCTATATGCAGAGGTATAATTCGCTTTTTTCCTTGTATGTTATGTTTCTCCTAATCAACCCAATAATTTGATTACCCTATGAAGCTGCAATGCCACACTGCTTTGAAACGTTCATATCAGCGCTTATTGTAACTCCTAATTAAGTCATTTTTTTACAAGTTGAACACTCTTGCAAGTGGTATGCTAAATTGTTGTACTAATTTCATTAGTAGTTTTGGAGGCATTCCATCCACTCCAGGTGATTTATTATCCTTCACTGCCTTTATTTTCTTAGCTACTATTTCTGGAGTTACAAATATAACTGCCCTAGATGGTCAAATTTAGCCTCCTGAAATTTTGCATCTGGAATTGGTTAATGAACCAATGATTGTTGGAAGTTAACGTTTTACGTAGCACACATTTAACTTACCATAAAAACCACTAAGAACCCTTGATATACGGGGTATTTCGAAAAAATAAAGGCGTTATGTTTCATTCGTGGGGTCGTAGATTAATTAATCCCTGACAGTTTGACGCCCGAGGTGCAATTAAGCCGTAGAGGAGGAAACATACAAACATACGCTAGCTCGATTATAGTTAGATGACCGGGTGACATCGTAATTAGCTAATTATGTATGCGCCCAAAATCTGGGCGCATACGTAATTTCCGTCACAATGAAAACACCACTCTGTCTCTGCACCCAGGCGAAGATGTGTTCTACAAACGGTGGCGCCACAGCGCGGAGCTTGGATAATGGAGGCTGGGCGGGACGCCATCATTATTTCGTGTGACACCGCTCACTTTTGCAAAAATAAAGTAAAAAGTATGGGCCGCATGTATTTACCTAAAATGGTGTTTAACTTTCACCCAAGGGTTACAACAAATTATGCAAGCTTTTCGCACACTATTATTGCAGTGATGGTCTGAATGTATGGTTAACACATTTGCGCTTGCGACAGATCAAATGACCAAGCTTCCGGTCTATTGGACCAAACAACTACTCTCTGACTGTTGTTAGTATTTGACAAAATAGCTTCGCGAGTTTGAGCAAGTCGCAAAACATAGGTTGGTCTGACATTGTATTCAAGAGAAACAGTCTTTTAAAAGTCATAAAATGCCCCCGTTAAAGCGACGTCGGGATGATTGTCCAGAACCGGTGCGACGTCATTCAATCACTGAATCAACTACCGTCTGTCAGTGTCAAGTTTCAAGATTTAACAAGATCCAATGCAAAGGCCCAGATGGCAAGTGGACAATTACATGGACATTGCAAGCATGCCCATAGCCATGGCATTGAAATCTCTCGTTAGAGACTTGACTTGTAAAAATTTAAATAATTGGAAAGTTATGACACAATCAACAAATGGCCGAGTGACGTATATGCATTTATTTTGTTTATTGTATAGGCGGGTTACATGTAGATGAACATTGTTGGACTCTTGATAAGCCAGTGGCTTCCTTGTCCACTTACCATCTGTGCCTTTGGCTTGGATCCTTGTGGTACCCCACTCAAAACTGATTTCCTATTTTAAACCTCCCCATCTGCTACAACATTCTGTCTTCTGTCAGCTCAACCATTGTTCTATCCAGTCGATTATGCCATCCCCGATACCATTCTTTCCATTCAAAAGGAACCACTCCCTCTTTTAATGAGGTTGAACACTCTTGCAAGTGGCATACTAACTTGTTCTACTGTTTCCATTAGTAGTTTTGGAGGAATTCCATTAAATCCAGGTGATTTATTTTCCTTCATTGCCTTTGTTTTTTAGCTACCATTTCTGGAGTTACAATTAACTGCTCTAAATAGTCCAATTTAGCCTCCTGAAATTTAGCATCTGAAACTGGTAATGAACTAATATCCTCTCTTGTAAACACTGAACTGGAGTAACCATTTCGGTCTTCCACCATTAAAAAACCTTGTGATATTATATTTCCAGCACTGTGTTCTAGTGATCCAACCTTGTCTTGTACGTTTTGTTTACTCCTGATATATGCATAAAAACTTGCTGTCATTTTTTACGTTACATGCTAATTTTTGCCCATAGCTTCTTCTAGATTGTCTAAAAAGATTGTTTCATATTGCTTGATTTAAACATTACTCTGTTGCATTACAAATTGTCATGGGCTTGGTACATTGCACTTTGATAGTGTCCGTGATCACAAAAAGTGGTCTTCGGTTAATTTATTCTTCTTCAGTTATAGGGCTGAGCTCTTTGACTTTGCGAGCGTATTTTCTAATTTATCCGTTTTTGGTGTGGCATTTTTAGAGATGGTGAGTCCACGACAGATTACACATTTACCCTCTTTGAAGCTTTGTGGGACCTCTTACTTCCTCTTACGTATATGCCAGGTAGAAGAGACCAATAGACAAAAATCAGAGTGGCTTGGCCTAACCCTACGTTTAGCTGCATCATCGCCATTGCCATAGACATAGCTTTGGCATTTAAACAAAAAGTACGGTGTTCTGGAGAACAAAGGATGCTCAGTGAAGTATTTGCACTCTGTGTGCTCATATACATGGCCATAAATCTGAGGATTTGTTACAGCCGTGACTGATTAGGGATCAGTGCAAGGAACCATTGTTGGGGGAAAATTTTCAGAGTGAAGGGCCCACATATTAACTGTTGTCATGGGCTTGCCTATAGCCAAAATGCTAAAAGTTATGACAGTGGTGTAACTTTAGCTATGGTCTAAAATAGTATTCCATTGCTGTATCGGACAAGGTTCTAGCATATACATTACATTTTATAAGTTAACCAAAAACAATATAACTTGTCTGCAGACAAGGCTACATTGTCACAAGGATAAGTGATCCAAGTTTAAACTAATTCCTGTTTTGTGGAACCTATTTGTGAGTTAATCTGAACAGTTTTATGAGATGCTACACATAGATTTTGGTGATAATTTTATTATACAAGTGGCAGGGCCAATCTTGTCACTGGGATTAATATATGAAATATTATGAATTATATATCAAATCAAATGCTAAACATTTTCAGATTTTTTGTGGCATTCTCAGGACCATCTATGGTTTACAGCTTAAGAGGTATTAATAATATACAGGGTAACTTTGTTGGTCCACTAAACAGCCTGCAGTGTCATTATTTCACTGCTCTCTTTGGCAGTCGGCCTGCGTCCATCAGCACCACGTGACCTGCCCAAGTCACCTAGCTCCGTTAAGTTGAACTGCATCCCAGTCTCTTCCCAATAAGTATGTAAAAGCTCAAGCTAGGACAAAAACTAAGAACCATTTAATTACCTGTGGTAACTGCACTGCGATTGGCATTGCAGAACCGCACAATGTCTTGGATGCTGTGAGATAAGGCAGAATGGCACAGAATGGGGTACGTCCTTGCGCAGGCCGCCATTTTCTGCGTCGTCGCAAGAACTGTGTTCTTATCATCACAGTTGTGGTCATCATGTCATGCACAGTGCTGCAATTGCTCCAGGACAGTACGACGTACACACCGCTACGACCGCTGTCATGCGCTAAAGACGAGGCACGCAGACTGCTCAAGTTCATCACGCATTATAACTATGCGTGCAATGTCACTGTGCAGGCGTTCAACCACACGCAGTGGCAGATATGCGTCGACCGCGAGGTGGGCCTTGACCTTGAAGGAAAGGACAGTGACAAGATTGTTTACTCCATAGGGTAAGTTGTTTATGAGTTCAAAGCAGGGTGGAGTGCCTGTTGAAAATAAAATTACATAAAAATTACACGTTTTGACAGTTGACAATGTGTGTTGAGATAAGGGTGGGATTAGTGATATACTGATCTACAACACCAAGACCATCAATGGATAACTGGATACATAATGCATTTTAGTTACTTATTTTCTATAATTATTTATTTATTTACTGTGATTACTTATTTATTTACTATGATTATTTATTATATATATTTTTTATTAATCTTAATCTAATATAATTTTATTATATATTTTAACTATAATAATTTTTATTTTATGATTGCATGCATGTTTTGTACGTGCCTATGAACAGACTGGTCCCTAATATATGGCGCTTTATGAATTTTAGTAATAATAATAATGTAATAATAATTATATTTGGCAACAATACATGTGAGACAAGATTATGTGAGACAAAAAGAAGATCGCAAAATATTGTGATGACAGTTTTCTGTGCAATGACAGCATTTTATTTTTGTGGACAAATTAACAGGGAGAGATCCCTGAAGTATCCCTGAATTTGATAGATGATGGTGAAATGTGGTGTTTGTTTACAGACCAGAGGACGATTATAGCATCGAGAGAATGCTGGCACTCAACTACAGCTACAACGTGTTCGTTATCTCTGACCGACATATCCGACCTTCAGTACACCAGACCAACAACACATATGTGATATCGACGGCCATCACAGCAAACGACCCGGCTGACTTCTCACGCAACTCTTATGGTCAGCGGACGATCAACGACGTGATGAAGTCCTTGCATCACGTTCGCCTGGACATCGTTCGGCTGGAGACATTGGGCAGTGACGCCAGCATGTGGGAAGTGTTGCATCATATGATCAATGATAACCTGCTCATGCAAGTCAAACAGCTGCACGTCACCATGCGAATTGGTAGGTGTTAGTGCTGTCACAGTTCCAGTTTTCCCCTAACCCTCCCAGGGGCAGAGGAAAACTCCTAAAATTGTTAAATGCACCAACAGAAAACTAAATAAGTCAATCACAGGGAACGGGTTTAACGCACTATAGTCACGCGCAAGTGGACAGCGAATAAAGCGAATAAAGACCTGCTGTACCTATAGGCACCCACGGTACGTAATGGGACCCGTGGTACTAATGGGGACCTGCAGTACCAATGAGGACCCACTGTACCAATGGGGAACCATGGTACCGATGGGGACCCACAGTACCAATGGGGACCCATGGTACCAATGGGGACCTACAGTACCAATGGGGACCCGCAGTACTGATGGGGACCCGCAGTACTGATGGGGCCTTGCATTTTCAGTTCCTGACTTGGAACTATGACAGCTCTAACTTTCTTCACTGCATGTTAATGTTAATATCATGCATGGGAAGTGGAGTGGTCTAGTTACAGCATGGGACTGTCAATTGATCGGACGGTAGTTTGATTCCCCCGCTGCTGTTTTGAAGCTTGGGCAGTTTTGTTCACTCCACTTTGCTTGTGTCTTTCAGAATAGACAGTTCAATCGCTAGTTTTATTTCGAGACAAGAAACTAAAGAATTATAGTCGGCCTCACAGCGCAGTATAGTCAATCAATGCAAGTGGACAGCGGACATTAGATACATAGATACAGTTGAGCTTAGAATACAAAGAATGTATGACTTTATTACTGAAAACTAGTGCTTTGACAGTTCCAGGTCTGGAAGTGTGAAGAACTGAGACCTGCGGTACCCATTGGGACCAGCGATTTCAGTCACGCCTGGAACTGTGACAGCACTATTGTTATTTTCTCATATGTTTCAGACAAGTTGGATGAGGATTACCTGTACAGTTGGTACCGTGTGGTCTATGGTCTGTTCTACAAGCAAGGACTGTGGCTGTACCACACGGCCAGCTCAGACTCACTGTGTCTACAAGTGACCATGATGGAGTCGTGCGTTTATTACATGTCCTTTGTGCGCAATCCGGGGTCCCACGTCTTCGTTCTGCACCCTCCCGCTGACTTTGGTGAGTCATTGATGAGATATCAAAAGGCTTAGAATTTCCCAGGAGGCTGAGAATCCAAGACTCCTTGTTTCCCCGATTTGGCCAATTCCAAGGGTCTGTCAACCCTGCCATCTTGAATCGGACTCCAGAGCGGTTATTCTTGCTTCTGTTTGTTTGCCCAGCTCTCAAATAAAACGTTATTCGAGCAATATATTTCAGTGCTAAAACACAAAGTAACTAATCCATGGTTTGGCCAGTAATCTTAGATTACGAGTGGAATGGAGGCACTCGTTTCTGACAAGTCCACAGCGCGCAGCGTCTCAAGGGATTGATTTGGGAACTAGATTATTTAGCACAGTACATAACATTTTGTTGAAAACGTACAGACTCCCAAATTTGTCTGCGGACTCCCATATATGAGCAGAGGGAGTCCAGTGGACTTCCACCAATTTACCATGAAAATCAATACCTGACTGTTATTGCAATATCTAGGCATATGCAAGGTGTACCTTAGTCTAGCGGTTTTCCAGCTCAAGGCCCACCAAAATGTCCGCTTTTGGTTGAGGCTTTATGATTCACATGTAATGTGCCATTCTAAAATAATTTTGGCCCTGTTCATTCGCAGGCACTTCAGCTTTGGAAGAGAGTCGGCTGCTCACCTACATAAGCAGTCCCGCAGTCGTGTGCAAGCGCATGATCATTGGTAGTCATGACGACCAGAGTGTGCAGTTCACGAACCCCCAGTGGCAGGTCTGTTCGAACAGTCGCTATGAGCTCTTCAAAAAACCCTGCGTCATCCTTCGTTACAGGTTTGTGCTCATTCTTGCTGCTATATATTAGTGGTGTTTATAACATTATTAACCCTTGGGATCATCTACAAATTATGGACACAAAAAATTTTGGAAAAATGACATCCCCGTGCACACAAATCGTACGTATCAAGTCTGACCCCCCCCCCCCGTACACAGTAATGCTAGCAGTGGCCTAGCTATAAAAAAGACGTCCTAATACTCAACTTCGTACACTGTCATCATTCATACAGGGGAGGGGGGGTCCAGGCTACTTGGTGGCATGGGAGGTGCTGTTCTCGTGCATGTGGGAACGAACAATGCCGAGAAGGAGGGAACGTCAGCCATCGTTGGTAAGTACAGGAGGTTGATCAAGACAAGGCACGAGTTGGACAGATTGTATTATCGGGGATATTACCAATAATGGGAGGCAGGGGTGAGGAATATAGGAACTGTAGGAGGATGGCGATCAACACACAAGTACAGAAGGTATGTATGAGTATGTATGAGGGAGTAGGCTTCGTTCACATGTGGTTAAACTTTGTGGGAAGAGATGACTTTTTCACGAGAGATGGACTTCATCTGACAGGGAAGGGTGCTGCAGTTGTTGTGTGTGAGTTTGTCATAGTTGTTGATAAGGGCACAGGCACCATAAATTATTTAAACTAGATGTGCAGGGGGGACTGACAGAGAAAACTCAAAGGAGTACTACTACAAATATACATCCAAAGAAATGTTCACCAATAATTTCAGACAATGAACTTAAATGCTTAAATGCCAGGAGCATATTAAATAAAAAAAGTGAGTTAGACATTATGGTAGCAGATATTGATCCTCATGTAATAGGCATCACAGAATCATGGGCAAATAAAGATATAGTAGATGCTGAGTTAACACTGACAGGCTATGTAATGTTTACGCAGGATAGACGAGAAAGAAGGGGAGGTGGAGTAATTTTATATATTAAAGAATCTATCCAAGCATATGAAATAACACTGAAACGTGAAGCAGATTGTGAGGAAGCAATTTGGTGTAACATAGTTACAATAGGAGTAGTTTATCGTAGTCCTAAAATAAGACAAGAGGAAGATGTAAAATTACAAAAGGCGATAAGGGAGGTGAGCAAGGGGGAATGTGTTATAATGGGTGATTTTAACCATGGCCATATACAATGGGAATCATTAGAGAGTGCTGGAGGTGACGACCATCAGTTTCTACTTCTAACACAGGATTGTTTCCTTACTCAACATGTCTTGGAACCAACCAAAGGTGGGAATGTGTTAGATTTAATTATTTTGTCTTCTCAAAATGAATTAGTTGACAATGTTAAAGTACACGAACCTTTGGGTTCAAGTGACCATAACCAAATCCAGTTTAATATAAAAGTAAAAATAGGGAATGCATATAAAAAACAATGGAGGAGGAACTTCAACAAAGGTAAATATAAAGAGATGAGAACATATCTAGCAAATATAGATTGGAATAACTTGCTGAAGAACAAGACAGGAACAGAATGCTGGACTTGTTTAAAATATGAGATTGAGGGCATTATTGAGAAATTGTTCCATTAAAAAAACAAGGGAAAAGGTCCAGGAAGAAACACCTGTCAAAAGAGGCTGTTAGAAAAATAGCTCACAAACAGATGTTGTGGAGGATATATAAACACAATGGAAATGTAGAAGACTACACAAACTACAAAGAGGCACATAACCTAGCTACAACTGAAATTCGAAAATCTAAAAGAACCTTTGAAAAAAAATTGGCAGGTAATATAAAAAATTACAGCAAGAGTTTCTATGCTTATGTAAAGAGTAAACAGAAAGTTCGAGATAAAGTTGGACCACTCGAAAACAACAGTGGAAACATAATTTCAGACGGGTTTCAAATGGCAGAGGTCCTGAATGAGTATTTCAGCTCAGATTTTACCACAGAAGATATCAGCTCACTTCCAGTTCCATTTACGAAATTTGAGGGCAATAAATCAGAACATTTGGGGCAGTTATTTGTAACTCCTGAAATGATAGAAAAGAAAATTAAGAAGATGAAAGATAATAAATCACCTGGAGTTGATGGGATACCACCAAAACTGCTTAAGGAAATTGTTGAGCAAATTAGTACACCACTTGCAAAAGTGTTTAACATGTCACTAGAAGAAGGAATAGTTCCTGCAGAATGGAAAGAAGCAAACATTACGCCACTATTTAAGAAGGGATCGAGGAAGAAGCCAGAAAATTACAGACCAGTGAGTTTAACATCAGTGGTATGTAAATTACTCGAAACATTAATTAGAGACCACAAGGTGGAATTCATTGTAAAACATAAATTAATAAATACATCTCAACATGGGTTCCTGAAAGCAAGGTAATGTCTAACCAATCTCTTATGTTTTTTTGAAGAAATTACAAAGTGGGTAGATGACGGGTCACCAGTGGATGTTGTCTATTTAGATTTTTAGAAAGCTTTCGATAAAGAGACCTTAGTTATGAAAGCCGCTTATTACAATGTGGTTTGACAACACTAGAGACCAGGCGACTAAGAGGAGACCAAATAGAAGTGTTTAAAATAGTGAAATGTTATGAGGATGTTGATAGGAATATATTCTTCAAACTTAAAGAAGGCAGTAGAACCAGAGGACACAAAGCAGCATTAGTTAAGGAACAGTGTAGGTTGGGCATGAGAAAGTACTCTTTCTCACAGAGGGTGATAAACGAATGGAGCAAACTGCCAAATGATTGTGTTAATGCTAGTAGTGTGAATATGTTTAAAAATAGAATTGACAGATATATGATAAGGGCGGGCTACACATAGATGATAAAATTGTTGGACTGTCGATAAGCCAATGACTTCCTTGTCCACTTGCCATCTGGAACTTGTTGTTTGGGATGGCAATCTTGTTAAATCTACTTAATGGGGGTCTAGGCAACTTATGGTTCCTTCATCCATTGATAAATATTGTAATATATAACGTAATTTGTTGATGATCCCAAGGTTGGTGTCGTCCATTATTGTAGGATGCAGAATGACCACGTGCTGGACCAGAAGTTCATCCAGGAGGGCTGCAGCGTACACACTTTGGTACTGAGTGGCGGACAAGGCACCTCTAGTGGCGACACTGCAGGCTTGTTGTACAGGATGCACAGTCATCTACCACACAAGAGGTGCTTCTTTCACTCACTCACTCACTCACTCACTCACTCACTCACTCACTCACTCACTCACTCACTCACTCACTTCTACTGCAAGTCTTGGTAAAATAACTTCAGTTTGTCAATGGGAAAATACAATGCTTAACTGGTTTGAATATGGCCAATGTTGTACAATAGAGCTTTTGATGGCATGGAGAATAGTAGACGGGGGTTCATTTATGAAGAGTTGCACTGGTTCTAACGGAAAGTGGGATTGGTTCTAAATGAAAGTGGGAACTATTCTTCACATTGACCACACATATTGCAGTTGGTTAAACTCCAGTGTTTCGTATTCCTGGGTTTTCCATATATTCCATCTTGTATGATTGTAATGATATTGGGCATGAGTTTTATTATTTGTATAAATGTACTTTTTTCAAGAAGCTAGACAAAAGTATATTTCTATGGATTATTGTGTGTGTCCAAATGCTAAGTAAATTCATACAGGAGATTTTGAATGGTTTTACACAGTAATTTGATCTTCTTGTAGCACTTTTTTTTCTTTTTGGTAAAGTAATTTACCATTTAATCTTTAAGTACTGTTGAAGGTTTTATATACATTTGAAGACAAATAACATTATAGCAGTATGCAATATTGTAATTCTCTTGTAACTGATTAAGGTTTTTTGAGAGTCAGTTGAAATTGAATTGATGCTTGTTGCAGTAAAATTAGTCAAGGACTCAGCCAGAAGGTGTTGCTGAGCTCGGGGGACACGTTCCATGTGTTGGCAGACCTAGGAGACATCAGTCTGGTGGAGATAGATGTGGCCCAAGGCAGACAGTGGCCGGTCATCACTGCCCTGCTGGACAGTGGTCTTCTCACGGTCAGTATGACACATTGTTGCTTGTGACAGATTAATTATAATAATTATAAATTAGGCATATATAACATGCTCAAAGGTCTAAGAAGGTAAAATATGTATATGTCAAGAGAAATTAAAACCGACTAAGTAAGTTAAGATAAATTAAGATGAGTTAATACCAGTTAACAAGTTAAATAACTAATATAATATGTCCTTATCGTTAAAACAGCTGTTAACTGTGGGAATCAGATTTAAATTATAGAAAAATGTTTTGTATAAATATTTGAAGAAGGCCACTGAAACGTCTAGCTATTCTCATCTAAATATTGCACATGCAACAAGACTTGTGTTGGTACATACTTAATAATAGTCTTATTTTATAATACGCTTAAGGTGACTGTGGTGGCTGTTATAACAAGACTTGTGTTGGTACATACTTAATAATAGTCTTATTTTATAATACGCTTAAGGTGACTGGGGTGGCTGTTATATACTTGTCATGAATCGAGTAGTTTCAGTAGAAGTTTTTAAGATAAATTAACCATTTCTTCACAGATTGTAGTTGAAATACAGTATAATATCACAGATTAATAAAATTTGGAGTTTTTCATTTATTTGGTTATGTTACAAGATTTTAAATTTTTTTTTGTAAATTTGAAAAAAATAGCCACAAAATTATATAATTTTGAGAAAATCCCCAAAGAAATAAATTACATACATAAAAGTATGACAGTGTCACTGATAACTTTAAGGGAGATTTTGGTTAACATAAATGGATTACGTCTGCTATACCACCGTGAATGAATTAAGCAAAAGTTGAACGACAGCCTAAAGTGGCAGTGTATTTTTTGGCGCAAACCCTTCATCAATTGTAATTCCAAACTGTATAGAGTTGCCTACATGTAAGACCCGTTCATATGCCAAATTGCAGCTTAGTCGGTGTTGTTGTTTTTCTAAAAAAGTAAATTAGGCATCATTTCCTGGTTGTTAGTGATAACAGAAATGTCAATAGGTACATGTATCATGCTTGAAATGTGACGTTTTCACTGACGTTTTACGTATTGTTTATAAAACATACGGCCATTGACATGTCCCCTTAATTTGCCACCACAGTGGCCCTTGAATCTATATTGATAACGTGTTGTCGTATACAATATCAGGTTACACCAGCTATCTGACAAAGGGCGTGTTTATGATCATTTTGACTGGACAGTTATTACCAGGTTACATTTACGTGCCATTTCCATTATAGATTTAAAGGCACAATAAACTATGTTAGTGCTGATATTTGCTGGTTTAAGGACATGATTTAGTTAGGTAGATATAACACTGATGTATACTGGAATCACAGTAACCAGACGATATGTTCCACGTTCAGGGTGAATGAATAAAGCTGGTTCAAAGATTGGCGCACACACGGTCATTACTATGGAAACATTGTCAGCATTTCTAAGAAGTCAGGGATTTCCAAAAGGACTGGATTTTTAAAGGATGGATTGGTGAAATATGACGTTAATGCCGAGTGATTATTTGTGGTGTCAGCTCAATATTTCCTTGCATGTTACGAGGGGAAAAAAATCAACTGACACGTTAGCATCCCCAGCTGCCTTAAGACTCGATTTACTTTTTATATGTAAAGCATAGATTTGATTTTTTTTTTAATATGTAAATTATTTATAAAATAATAAAAAAATTGTAACTTTGTAGTATTTTCGTCATGTTAGAATGATTGTCCGCTTTATATAAGAATATACTTTTCAGTGCATTTTTTTAAAAAGCCATGGATTTTACCTACCATAGTCTCCACTAGATGTTCAGTAGGCAAACATTCATCATGTATTAAAGGATGAAGGACATTTTTATGGTGCTTATGTTATGGACTTTTCATGAATAAAAAAAGTAAAAAATTTACATCTTGCTGTCAGAGACAGGGTAATCATATTTGTTCTTCAGTAAAAAAGTGTGCGTTTCTGTTAGGGCTGTTCTTTTATTTCGCATACTGATTTACATTTACTGGTATTCATGTTTTACATAGTAAATTTTGTAATTTTAAAGTTCCCTCCTCAATTCAATTTTTTACACGTCTCATTTCAAATTCATTTTGTGAACGTTCAAGCCTACCTAGTAGCTAGACATGCTAGCTTTTTTGTGCAACAACTGTAGTTTTTGTGAAATCTTCAGACAAACCATTAAATTATTTAATTCTGTATCTATAATTTATTGAAGTGAAAATGGAAACGCTGAAAACGAATTTTGCCGTTGGTAAAATTTCATAACTTTGTCATGTGATCGGCGAGAGGAAGGAAGTCACGCCCATGATGATCCTTGACCCCATAAAGTGGTTACCGTTTTGGATATACACTATTTTGAGCCTTACCAGATCTAATTCTTTCGACTATTTGAAAAAAATATGCACTTTTTTGTTAAAGCGACTGTGGCTATTACTTAAACTAGTCACGCACTACATGTTAGGACATCAACAAACCAGATTAATGATAGGCTAAATCAGTTGAGGATGGAGTTTTTAGTGAAACAAGAATTGGCTTTGTCTTTGTATATAAATTAATGTAAGTTTGTTATATTATATGGTCCATCACAAACACAGATTTGGCGTTACATGTTAACTTTGTTTTCTTGTTTACAGAATGTTAGCCAAGTTGTAGCGCGTGTAGTTCTACCAGATGTCATACGAGGCTGGCACCCGACAGTTTTGCGCAGTGGCTATAGCGAACTGCGTCGCTTGGAGGCGCAAGGCTTCGGCATATTCTACTCGAGTGCAGAAGGCAACGTGCCAGGCCAGAGTCGTCTCGGTGAAAGCTGTTGCTTCCAGTTGGGTTTCAAGAAGATGAACATCATAAGGTAGCCCATTTTCTAGGTGCTTTATTTATTTATTTTGAGGGATACGTTAGTGACGGAAACCACTCATGGCCAGTTTGGAACTAGTCATTACCGAGTGCAGCAGAGAGCATGTATTGTGGGTTGCAAATTGTCTCATGAAGTCATTGGCAGTTGGACCGTACTGTGAAGTTGGTTAAAGAAGGCAAACAGAATGGTGTTTTGTACATGGTTTAATTGCCACAGTACAAAAACATTCCCCTCTCCTGCATGTGTCAAAGTTAGTTTGTTCCTCTGTGCAAGTTCTCAATTTGCCCGTATCTGTGTGCAACAGTTCTTACAGTATCAAAAACTAGTCATTCTTCTGCAGAAATTTTCACCCAAAGGAAATATACTGTTCATGTTAAGCCAATTTAATTGGGCCGGGGCCAAATTATTTGTCTGGATTGTTGAACGTTCACAAGTGTGCAGATATGCATGCATAAACTGATACCATTTAGATTAGAGTAAATGCAACTGATGTAAATGCGCAGTTGGACATATTAATAGTAATACACTTCCAAAATGCTGGACAACAAAAGATGTTTTTGGTGTTCCCTGCAAATGTGGACAACTAGTAGTTTTATAATAGTGCATTATGGCCTTAATGTGAAACAAGGTGAAAGTATTTGACACTAAATGCAGATAACACTCTGAGAGACGCTTTGTATGTTCTGAGTTTCTCTCTCGAATCATAATATGTCTGAAATGTTGGCTATAAGTCAGAGTTAATTTGTAGATTTGTCTATATACTGTAGTATATTTATTACACTAAAACCATTGCACAATCGAATGAAATTGACATTCTCCAGTTTGATAGATCAAGCTAGTAGTTTCATTCAGTTTGTTGGGTGCTCGCAATAACTACGTCAACAATTATACCACAAACAGTGTACATACAAAACAGATTATATGTCGTAGAAAGGTCACAGTGGTGCCCGACTAGATGTTTGATGTAGCTAGCATTTGATCCACCTAAGTCACAGATAAATTGAAATAATATAAATTAAACTAATATATCAAAGTATAATGTATATATATAGTGCATAACTATGTGTATTAGCAATGTGTGCATGTGAGTTTAAAGTAGATAAGTGTAGCAGTTTGACGCACAAATGTGGATATTGTGATATGACTGATGCTAGGTTTTGCTTGCCATCATACAACTAAGACATCTCTCTGCTATGCTGTTCATTGCTTGGTGTTTAACGCAAGGTTGGGGTTATAATTGAAACCTACATATCAGTGGGGAACTCATAAGATAATGTCTGTATTATAGTAATTGTCATACCACTGTTATGATATTATATTATAATTATAGTACGTATAAGTTGTGTTTGTTCATGTCAAATTGGTGGCTGGTAGAAACATGTGTGTTTAAGTAAGACACTTTGGTGCTCCTATGTAGTCTTTAAAAGATGTGTAAATGATTCATGTGTGCCAGGGCTTGGTTGCTAACTTTCTGTATATGATAATGTAAGTTTTCCTTATCATTGTTTGAAAGATTATAACATTTACAGTGCTTCCAGAAAAAAATGCCAAAACCAACCGTAAGCACCAGAACTTAATTACGGGTCTGAAATAGTTCAAAGCATTGAAAGGAATCAGAGTATCACTGCTACTTTAATATGTTTTTATAATGATTGATGTATTATATACAGTCAGAATTTTTTATCTTATATTTGTTATTGTTGATAAATAACTTAAGAAACTGGATTAGAATTCTAAAATGTTTTTTCCTGCATTGGAAAACTGCAAAGTCTACACGTTGACGTGTACGTGTTGGAAGGGGTTTTGTTGTAGCTTCAGAACAAAATGCATTGGCTGTGCGAGATGATTGCTTATAATGATTATTTTAATATTGTTGTGTCCTGTGTACAGTTTAGATAGCTACCTTACACTGAGCATTGCAAGAAAGTTAGGAAAGTTATCTATTCTACATTATGATATTTAAGTCAGATTGTATCCATTCAGTATTGTTTAAATAAAAACATTGTCACAAAGGTACGACTTTGACAAATTTCTTGTTAATCTACATTCACTGCTATGTTGTATTATTTGTCACATGGTAGCAACCACTGTGACATCACAGTGTTGGTCACATGGTACCAACCCCTGTGACATCACAGTATTGGTCACATGGTAGTAGCCATAACCACAGCGATGTCAATGATGGTCACATGGTAGCAAACCATGTGACATCACAGTGTTGGTCACATGGCAGCAACCCCTGTGACATCACAGTTTTGGTCACATGGCTTAATGAGAATGGGCCTGGACCAGGCATTAATAAAAAGACAGATTATTTTGTTATTAAAATGTTATTTCAGGTTAATGAATATTTTAAATTATTTCGTTACTATTATAATTACAGTATATTAGTCACAAATTTAGACCTTGCATGGAATTATGAATGAAACCATATGTTGGCATGCAGTTTAAACTTGTCTCAACAATTGGATATTTCATATAACACATGTATTCTTGCTGTAGTCATTGTAACGTAATCCTTGAAACCTCTAAGTTGCCCTCTCAAAACACCATGACTGGCATCGCAGCTTCATCACAGTTATTGTACACCTCCATTCACTCTCTTTCAGCTCAAACTTAACCTTAAACACTTATATATACTTTATACATACCGGCATATTTAAAATAAACAATAGCTGGAATTTATATAACTTGATGTTGTGATGTTTCAATAGTTCCATAATTGATTACATCAGGTAATTTTATTTTTATTTAGTTCAACAATGGTACATCATCGTAATACTGTGTATGCAGTAAGAAATTGTTACAGTTTCCTTTCCCAGGTTCCTGTCTTGCTGCTTTAAGGGTCTACAACCCACGGGGTGTAGCTGCCTTTCTCAGCTTCCGGGAACTGCAAACAAACACATTACTTAAATACAAAATGTTACTACGAAACTACATTTCATCTTGTACTGATATCTTCAAAACATTAATCATGACATTTGATGTAATTCACTAAGATCATAATTATGATGTTATTACGTGATTCATAATAATAGCTGCGTGAATATGTTTAACAAGAACGTTGACACATATCTCGGGTTACACATAGAAAAAAAATGTTGTACTCTTGATAAGCAAATGGCTTCCTTCCTTAAATCATGTTAAATATTAATAAAGAAACTTCTATTACTATTAATCGTCGGAAATCCAAGCTGAGAGGGGCATCAGAACAAAATGGGTAGTCAATCGCAAAATCGATATGCACTGGTAAAGTTATCAATAGATGGATGAGAACGCTACAGAGCTAAGGAGGGTGAGTGTGGTGAAAAAGATATTGCCCTCTGGTCCAAAATGAGCATTCCACAATGAAACATATTCACAAACACATCCCCTCTACGACACAGACATCCCTTATTGCACCCACCCTCTCGCCCTACCTGTTTCGTGAACTGGTCGACACACGCCATGCGGATTTTCTCAGCCGTGGCCGGACTGTTCAATTTGAAGGAGTCATTGAGTCCGACGTCAGCGCGGGCTGCCGCGATCGCATGTCTGATGGCGAAGAAGACGGAAGCCGCAAGGAAGAGAGGAGGCTCACCGATAGCCTGGAACAGTATCAGTTAGAATGTAGTGCATTGAAACAGCTTAACACAAGACAAGGTTTAGTGTTCAAGATAGGGGTCTTTCTTACATTAATATAAGGCTATGTATACTAGTGAGTAAAATGTTTTGTATCTTCAAACAACGATGAATATGGGCTAAATATGTGAGGCAGGAATAGAGGCAGGACCACCTGGTGTAGGACAGAGACACGGAGAGCGGATATTACAATAGCCATGATAAATTACATGAATAACATGTATTAAACATAGTGAAGTTATGCGCACATGTGTGTGTGTGTGTGTGTGTGTGTGTGTGTGCACGTGTGTGTGTGTGTGTGCGCACGTGTGTGCGTGCACGTGTGTGTGTGCGTGTGAATGCCCGTGACAAGGGCATACGGAGAAATATGAACTCTTGAATTCTGTTCTGAAAAAGAACTAAACGTTTGATTTGAAATCCAAGTCACAAGGAACTCCATTTGTTGTACCAACTTTGTGTTATTCCTTGTAGCGAACCATGAATGACATTTATCTGATGTAATTAGGGTGACCTTAAAGTGTCCTATCATTAACTCATTAATTAATTAGGAAATACTCACATAAATATATCTCTTCGTATACCTACAAATGACTGATCTCCCCACAAAGGTCTCGCAATGAGGTTGTTTCAAGACTCACCTTGGATGAATAGACCGCCCGTGGATTTGAGGCACCTTTCAGAAGCGACACATTAAGTTGTACAGGAATATCAGTGAAACCGGGGATCTTGTATGTGCTCGGTCCATCGGTGTACAGGATACCAGTTGGGGATCGGCGAACCTCTTCCAATACGAACAAACCATATCCCTACAACATGCAAATAAATATAGTATACGTTTATTATAATACAAAATATATAAAAGCACCATAATCATTGTATTTGCTGGTTTATGTAGCAGTTCAGTATGGTACATTGTTCTACGTGATTTTGTAAGTAATATGTCTTTATATAGCTTGTGAATCCATGTATACTATGTGTTAGTATTTAACTTTTGATTGATTCAGAAGTATTGTTTACTGGAAGTGGTATGTTATATCTTATAATTTTTTGGGCAAATTCATTGTTCTGTTTGTATGTATGTCATTGTTTCTATATGTATTGTTACATGGTTAAGTAACGTGCTGGAAATATACATAATTAGCCTAATACTGTCACTTTCTACATGAAACATTAGTTAAAGCTTATTTCACATTTCATTTAGCCAAAGTAATATGCGCAGCCAGTTAAATAAAACAAATGTGTTAAAATCATTTAAAGAATTGACCTTGGTCATTATATCGGATAACATAGTGAATAACTTTATATCATAGTAAGTGAAGCCACCTTTTCCCTGTTTTGCTGAAGTTTGAATGGGCACAGAAAATATTGTAACTGTTTGTCTGATGGTTTCATCAAAGTCGAACACATTTGTACAAATATATATTAGACTAAAGTGTTCTTTTGATCACAAAAACAGCCTTATTCAAGGCTAACGTTGCAAACTAATTAAAACTAAATTGTATGATGGCGCCGTGCAAACGGCAGTTAAAGGCCACAAGGCACTTAATTTGTGGCAGTTGTAGTAACTGGGTGGACTTCGTCAAGTCTGGGTGCGAGAAGTCCTGGGCTGAGGTCCAGGCAGATAGTTTTAGTTTTGAGTGTAGGGGATGTACGAAGATGAAGGAACTAGAGGTGGAGTTGGAAGAGCTGAGGCTGCTCGTTGTGGCAATAGTGGGAAGGGAACAGGGGGGTTGTGCCAGTAGTTCCGGTGGGGGAACAGTAGATGATAAAGTGGGGAAAGACACAAGAGATGCTAGGGAGAGCTCACCGCAGCCTGGGAGGAAGCTGAGAGGAGGGAAGGTGACAGGTCGTAGGGAGACAGGACGTAAGGAGACGGGAAGGAAAGGAACGGGAGGGAAGACAACCGGAGCGAAGGAGAGGGGAGTAGGGGAGACAGGAGGGAAGGAGAAGGGAGTGGGGGAGACAGGAGAAGGGAGTGGGGGAGACGGGAGGGAAAACAACCGGAGTGAAGGAGAGGGAAGTGGGAGAGACAAGAGCAAATGAGTGGGAAGTGGGGGAGACAGGAGCGAAGGAGACAGGAGGGAAGGAGACAGGAGGGAAGGGGTCAGGACAGAATGGGATGGAGGGGATCGAACGGAAGAGTTATTCTGCAGCACTGATAGAGGGGGTGAAGAAGAGAGCGAGGGTGTTTGTGGGGGATTCGATAGTTAGGAAGACCGACAGAGTCTTAAACAAGGGAGATGATGTGGTGGTCTGCTTGCCTGGAGCCAAAATAGAAGCGATAACTGAGAGGGTAAAAAACATCGTAGGCTCGGGTAAGGGTGGATCTGTTTTAGTACACGTAGGGACAAATAACGTAGAGAGGGAGGGTACAACTGCCATAGTTAGGAAATATAGGCAGTTGGTCAGAACACTAAAACAGACGCGGGTTGAGCAGGTAATACCGTCAGGGATTTTACCTGTAATGGGCAGGAGGGGTCACAAATATCGAAATTGTCGGGGGATGGCAATTAACATGTTAGTCCAGAAGTTATGTAGGGAAGAGGAAGTTGGATTTGTGGATTTATGGGGAAGTTTTGTTGGGAGGGCTGATATGTACATGAAGGATGGGCTTCATTTAAGTGGAAAGGGGGCGGCAGTATTCGCGGACAAACTTTCAGCAGCAGTAGATAGTGACTTGGGTACAATGACAAATATTTTTGGAAGTAAACATTCTTTAAACTAGAAGTGCAGGGGGGTTACCTAGAGGTGTCTCAAGCAGAACAAGAGGCCACTAGCACAGATAAACCAATATCAAATCATCCGAAAAACATCTCTGAAAAAGGTTATAGATGCGTATGTTTAAATGTAAGGAGCATAGTAAATAAGAAAAACGAATTAAACATTATGGTAGACGATATTGACCCTCACATAATTGGTATAACTGAATCATGGGCCAACATAGATATAACAGATGCTGAATTAGGACTGACAGGATATGTAATGTTTAGGAAAGATCGAATAGGAAGAAGGGGCGGGGGAGTTATTTTATATGTTAAAGAATCTATTCAGGCTTATGAAATAAAACTAGAAAGGGAAGCAGATTGCGATGAAGCTGTTTGGTGCAAAATTGTTTCAGGTAATTCAAAATTAACTATTGGATTAATTTACCGAAGTCCAAACATAAACGAAGAGGACAACACAAAAATAAAAAACGCTATAAAGGAAGTTAGTAAAGGGGAATGTATCATAATGGGAGATTTTAACCATGGACACATACAATGGAATTCTCTAGAGAGCACAGGGATTGAGGACCAACAATTTCTATTTTTAATCCAGGATAGCTTTCTTACTCAGCACGTACTAGAACCAACCAGGGGAGAAAATGTATTAGATATAGTTTTGTCATCACAAAAAGAATTAGTGGACAATGTAAAAATATTTGAACCATTGGGTAATAGTGACCATAATCAAATACATTTTGACATCAATGTAAAATCAGAAAGTAAAAATAAGAAAACGTACAAGAGAAACTTCCACAAAGGTAACTACAAAGATATGAGAAAATACTTAGCAAAGCTAGATTGGAATAACATGCTGATGAATAAGACCGCAATTGAATGTTGGAATATTCTAAAATATGAAATTGAGAGTATCATCGATAAATTTGTTCCCTTCCAAAAACAAGGAAAACGGTGTAGAAAGAAACACTTGTCAAAAGAGGCTATTAGAAAAATAATGCTAAAACAAACTATGTGGAGGGTTTATAGGCGTACCAGAAAGGACGAAGACTATGCAAAATACAAAGAGGCACTTAATGCAGCTACAACTGAAATCAGACAATCTAAAAGAAGCTATGAGCAAAAACTAGCATGTAACATAAAAAATGACAGCAAGAGTTTTTATGCATATGTCAGGAGTAAACAAAACGTACAAGACAAGGTTGGACCTCTAGAAGACAGTGCTGGAAATATAATATCACAGGGGTATTTAATGGCGGAAGACCTAAATGGTTACTTCTGTTCAGTGTTTACCAAAGAAGATATTAGTTCATTACCAGTTGCTGATGCTAAATTTCAGGGGGCTAAATCTGACTATTTAGGTCCGTTAGTTGTAACTCCAGAATTGGTAGCTAAGAAAATAAAGGCAATGAAAGATAACAAATCACCGGGAGTGGATGGGATTCCTCCAAAATTACTAATGGAAACAGTAGAACAAATCAGTATACCACTTGCAAGAGTATTCAACTTGTCATTAAAAGAGGGAGTTGTTCCGTTTGAATGGAAAGAAGCAAACATCATACCATTATTTAAAAAGGGTTCGAGAAATAAGTCAGAGAATTACAGACCAGTGAGTTTAACGTCAGTGATTTGTAAATTATTAGAAAGGTTAATTAAAGACCATATGGTGGAATTCCTCGTTAAGCATAAATTATTAAATTCATCTCAACATAGATTCCTTAAAGCGAGGTCATGCTTAACAAATATGTTATGTTTTTTGGAAGAAATCACTAAGTGGATAGACGTGGGATCGCCAGTAGATATTATCTACTTAGATTTTCAGAAAGCTTTTGACAAAGTGCCACATCAAAGATTACTACTTAAATTAAAAGCCCATGGTATCGGGGACAGCATAACTGACTGGATAGAACAATGGCTGACTGACAGAAGACAACGAGTTGTAGTAGATGGAGAAGTTTCAAATTGGAAATCGGTTTTGAGTGGGATACCTCAAGGATCAGTATTAGGACCTATATTATTCTTAATTTATATCAATGACTTGGACGACAGTATAACAAGTAACGTACTGAAATTTGCGGATGACACAAAACTGTTTAGAAAGGTTAATACTGATGGTGATAAACAACATTTACAAAACGATCTAGACAGATTAGTGAAATGGTCTGAGAAATGGCAGATGTTGTTCAATTTTGGGAAATGTAAATGCCTACATACAGGACATAGGAACTTGAATGTAAACTATAAAATGGGAGATACTGTTCTGGGTACTACTGTAAAAGAAAAGGACTTAGGAGTTACAATAAGCGCTGATATGAAAGTTTCAGAGCAGTGTGGTATTGCAGCTTCAAAGGGTAATCAAATTCTTGGATTGATTAGAAGAAACATAACATACAAGGGAAAAAAGTTAATTATACCTCTTTATAAAGCAATAGTTAGACCTCATTTAGAATACTGTATACAAGCATGGAGACCATATCGTAAGAAAGATATAGATACGCTTGAACGCATACAAAGGAGAGCAACTAAAATAATTCCAGAACTGAGAGACCTTAGTTATGAAGAACGCCTGAAAGAATGTGGTTTAACAACTCTAGAGACAAGGAGGTTAAGAGGAGATCAGATTGAAGTTTTTAAGATATTGAATGGGTATGAAAATATTGATAGAAATATGTTTTTCTCACTCAAGAAGGATAGCAGAACTAGAGGACATGAGGTAAAATTAGTAAAGGATCAATGTAGATTGGACATTAGGAAGCACTCGTTCTCACAGAGGACAATAAATGAATGGAACAAATTGTCTACAGATTGTGTAACTGCTAGCAGCGTGAATATGTTTAAAAACAAGGTTGACACATATCTCAGGAGGGCGGGTTATAAGTAGATGAACATTGTTGGACTCTCGATAAGCCAATGGCTTCCTTGTCCACTTGCCATCTGGGCCTTTGGCTTGGATGGCAAATCTTGTTAAATGAACTAGCATATCATAGTGGACACTAGATGGTTTCTTTTTTCATGAAATGATTCCAAAACGAGAAAAGCAAAATATTGAATTGCGGAAGCGGCTTTAATGACTAAAATGTTATTTTTGAAGATATTATAGTATTTTTGGCCAACTATTTAATGACTTCAAGTGAAATAAATTATGCCACTGTATCCATCCATGTAGAAATAACATGTGTAGATTAACATCACACTTTGTACAATTACATTAATCCTGCCTGGCTGAGCTCACCTGGATAAAACCACCCTCGATCTGTCCAATGTCAATGACTGGATTCAGACTTTGGCCAACGTCCATCACAATGTCCGTGCGCAACACCTGCATGAGAGTGTGACAATTTCACATTTTACAATTACATTTCACAAGTATCGTTGGTCACAGATTCGTCCAAATAGAAGTAAGAGATAAGCAAGAAATCCTAAAATGGAAGAGATAAAAAAGTATGAGATTGTATAAGATATTGGTCAATTTTGCTTTTAAGCATACTTTATTCGACCTAGTAAGCATGAAGTATGTTTAAAACAAATTGAGCCATGGAAAAATATCTAGGAATCTGTTCTTATAAGCGAGCACCAACATTTTTTTTTATAGACAATGAAGTAACTGTTTAACATTAGTGGTGTCATTTGGTGTCTAGTGTAGAACAACCGAAAAGTGGTGCCAACTGTTTAACAACTTTTTTTACCCTTGTCAAATTATAATAATTATAGATCATGCGGTTTTAAAAAGGGGGTGTATGCTTAGTAGGTTGAACATGGTATTCCCATTGCTAGCATTAACACAATCAGCAAATTACTTGTTCCATTCATTTAGTGTCCTCTGTGAAAATGGATACTTTCTGAACAGGCACTTGATACTAAGGCGACCAAGAAAAATACCTGGGGTATCAAATATGTCATCAACTGTCACCTAGGTAACTTATAAAATTATATGTTTTCACAATTAAACAGTTAAATGACCATTATTCGCCAGGATACTCTATGCAAACAATATTAATTTTTTATTTTCTATCATAAGTTCAAATGGTTATCCTGACTAAACATGTTGCCTTGGTTACTGACCACGTGGTCACCAGTGAGGGTGTCAATCTGCACCTCGGACACAGCCACACCATAAGAGAAGTAGTTGAACTTTTCTCCACTGTTTGTCTGCCAATCGTAGTCGGACATCTGAGTTCTTGAATGAGCAGAGTCAGTCTTCTTAAAACACTTTCAGTTTGACGTATGCAAGGTTATTTTTGTCATAGCAAGAGTTGTATGTATACTTCATTTCACATGACAGTTTGTCATACAACGAATACAGATAATTCTACTTAAAGTAGAAAAACAATATATACATACATATATGCTTCAGTAAAAATAAATAATATATATATATATATATATATATACATACATTGAATATATATATATATATATAAATACATTGAATATATATATATATATATATATATATATTCAATGTATTTATTTATTTCATATATATATATACTATATATATATATATACATATATATATAATATATATATATATATACATATATATAATAAATAATAAAATAAATATATATATATAAATATATATGTTCATCTGTCAGACAGGATTCAACAGACTTATAGAAGCTGGTTGTCGAGAGGCTGACTCGGTCCATGTAGGCAGCATTGACCTGTGAACAAACATCAGAAACATGATTGGGGGGGGCAAGAAAACAACAATGAAAATGAAGTTTAAATTGAAGCTAACATGGCATGCTTGATAATAAAAAATGAAACATTGCATTTTTGCTACACGCACGTACATATTATGTAACTTCCAGCATATACACAGCATATTTATTATTATTTATTACATAATAATAATTATGTTTACATACCCAATCTTCCCATGAGCCACTGGGGCCCTTTGCAATGTATGGCTGCAGTCGTTCCATGATGACTTCACATGCATGCTGACGAAAGAAACACAAACACTGTTCATTCTGGTCGGTTCTGACGTTTCTCAATTTTGGACAATACGGGCTTAACTGAGACTGGTATCAACATATATGTTGAGCACTGCATCAACTATGAGCCTTTCAGTTTTATTAATGATGTCTTTAAAATAACTACTTTAGGCAGTCTTGGAATTTTCCAGTCTTATCAAGATCCAAGGCAAAAGACCCAGGTGGGCAATAAAAATTTGGCTTACCAAGAGTCAAAAAAAAGTCAACGATGTGTAACCCGCCCTTCTGAGATATTTGACAATTTTGTTTTTAAACATACTCACGCTGCTACCATTTACAAAATATGTAGATGATCTGTTCCATTCATTTATTGTCCTCTGTGAGAATGAGTACTTTCTGATATCGAATCTACACTGTTCCTTCACTAACATTACCTTGTGTCCTCTAGTTCTTCTATCTTTCTTAAGTGTAACATTTCTGCATGAGAGTTAGGAAATGCTTGAGAGTAAATCTAATGAGTTCTTCAATCAAGGATGGAAGACATGACGCACACTTTTTATCACAGTAATTGACTAGAGTGGTACAAAGTAGTTGTCATTAATACCGACCCCACAGAACAAGGCGCCTGCAAACAGATGACTAGATAGTCTTTATTAATCAGAATTCTCCTATCATTTTCCAACAAAAGCAAATTAATTAAGGTAGTTAAATTATATATTTAGAAGGATTGTACCAGCCGTATTTCATTAAGATGTGATTGTTATTCTTGGTAAAAAAACAATCATGAATTACCTTAAAACTTGGCACGGATCTATGTATAAGTAAAATAATACAATACCAAGACAGCCATGCCGTTAAGGTCAGATGACACGCTGGCAGCTGTTGCTGGCGCATTCGGGACTTTGTCTGAGCTGCATTCCGAAATGTGAATCTTCGACATTGGTATCTTCAACACGCGACTCGCAATCTGAAATGTTGTTAATCCAAGAATGCTGAGTGGTCAGACATCACTGAATGGTGAATGTAACATTTTTATTAGTTGCTATTTCTGACATTGCTTCAAGTTGCAGTGGACTCTTGTTATATGGAAAATGTTTGGCAAAATTGTTCCACATATATATCCATGGGTTCCATACATACTTATAACAATGTAGCGTAGAATGGGGATTGCTATTTTTTAATAGTTTGGATGATCTGAACATGACTCCGAATGTTCTTAACACATGACTCCAGATGATCTGAACACGACCCGGATGATCTGAACACATGACCCCAGATGATCCGAATACATGACCCCGGATGACATGAACAAGTGATCCCAGATGATCTGAACACGACTCTAAATGATTCGAACACGTGCTTGTAACTTTGGTTACTTCACAGTGGCTTATAAATTAATAATAATGAAACTGTTGCATGTTGTGGTTAATTTTGTTTATCTCAGTCTACATGTATATATTTGCCCATGAAAAAACCAGGAAATTGCCTATGAAAAGCGGGAAACCCCCTCTCCACTCAACTGTCGGCATCTTTAGCATTTTGTTCGCTTGTTTTAACGTGTTGTTTTACAGATCACATTCTTTTGTGCCGTTCTCATTTGCAGTGAATACAGAAATTACACCACCAATACACAAATTTAAGAAACTTGCCGGACGGGGCTGTACATGTGTTCAGTTCCTGTCTGGTTTGCTTTGAGGAGCTCACATTCCTGTTAATGTGCTTCCCAAAGTGGCTGCGTGATAAGCAGTCCACTTTGCAATAAAACGTCATTTATTTGGCCCTTTTCAATCTCTACTACACCGGACTTATAAATATATATATGCTATATAATCCTGCTATACTCTTAAGAATTCTATAGATTTTGACAGCTTAACAAATCTATAGATTGAAATAAAAAATTAGATTTTGTTTAGAATTCCATATATTTTTTTGCAAACGGGAAGTACCTGGATCATCTTGGTGTTCAGTCCCTGGCCCATCTCGACACCGCCGTGAGCCAGCAGTATAGAGCCGTCCGTGTAGACGTGCAGCAGGGCACCGGACTAAAACATATTCAGTGACACACACTGCACTGACACAGTGACGCAAGTGGTGACACAGCAGTTTAATGAGTGACACTGACATTATGGTACTTCAAACGTTAAAAATAATGATTTTGTCTCAATTAACACATCAAATAAAATGTACGTGTGGTTGTGTTGCCGCGCACCAACAGTGACAATATAACACTAATAAAACACTGATACATCAGTGATAATAGAAAATCACTCAGTTGTAGCGTTGAAAATCTACCTTTCTACTGTTTTGATTCTTGTACTAGATCAACACTTTATGATCAGAGAACCCAAATTTATTAACCAGCGTGGCGTGGTGGTGATGTCGCAACTCCTCGACTGCGCATGTCATTATCTAATGTACATAACTTGTTGCGCGTCTGAATTATATCGGACTATCAGAATGCACATATTCTAACATCTCCCTTTTTAAACTAAATACTTTGAAACAAATAAAGTAAAGCTCACGTTAGGATCAGAGGTTACTAGCACTTGATCCTCCTATGACTGCGGTCTTTACCACCGAGTCAAGCTAATAATTAAAGTCCAAAACGTATGTTCAATAGACTACTCTAATTAACACAATAACTGGCTAGCACTGAATCCGTCTGCCAAAATTATAATATGTAAATGTCTGAACTTTACTAAGTCTTCTTAACGCATAACACTATCACGATTTATCGTGAGTCCAAACTTCACTCAGTCTTTTTAGCGAAAACGCAATGGTTTCTTGATTAGTCTGCCCGAACGAGTTTTCACTGGGCTGTTGGTTTTCACAGGAGACGTCGGTACGGGCTCAGGTCTCGGCGTACTGATGACAGCTGGCATTTCACATGATTCCAATTCCCGCGAATCTGTGTTCTCGTCTGTGGGTATTATGTGAGTATCTCGACTGTGAATCCCATCTCTGTGGCCTTCTTGCTCAGTCGAAGTTGACGGAGTAGGTCGTATGGTGTGGTCTATCCTCAGATAACGTCGATTGCGTCGAAGTAGTCTACCTTCGATTTCGACGATGTACGATCGGTTACTGCATTGGTCCGCGACCATCCCTTGTGCCCATTTACTTGCATCATATTTCTTCAATGACTGCACGAAGACAGGTGTTCCTCTTCGTAACGGCGACAAGTCACGAGCATTTCGATCATAATATTGTTGTGACATTTTCTGCTTCTTCACCTTGCGTCTGAGGATTTGACGTGCCATTAGTACCACGGGTTTCATCAACTGCTCCGCTTGAGGTACAGACGCCCGCGTGCGTCTTTGCATTAGCCGTTGCACTGGACTGCAATTAATTCGAGACGTTGGCGTGTTTCTCCACTCCAACACCGCTCTCAAAGGGTCGTCCGATTTCTTCAGAAAATTCTTCACGATTTTGACTGCCGATTCTGCTTTTCCATTCGATTGCGAATGATACGGCGATGACATGGAGTGTTTGAATTCCCAGTTGTTTGCAAACGCTTGGAATTCCGCACTGATGAATTGAGGTCCGCCATCTGATTGCACAATTTGTGGTACACCATAACGTGCAAACTGCTCTTTGCATGCTTGTATGGTCGTTTCCGCTCTCTGATCGACAAGTTTTGTGAACTCGAAGAAATCTGAATAGTAGTCTACCATGATGAGGTAAGTGGCATTGGCATACGTGAACAAGTCTATCCCAACCTTTGCCCATGGCTTCGAGAGAAGGTCGTGACTTCGTAGCGTCTCTTTCTGTTGTGATGGCTTTTCTTTCGAACATGCTTGACAGCTCTCGATCATCTGCTTGATGTCGTTTGTCATTCCCGGCCAATAGATGCTATCTCTTGCTCGTCGGAGAGTTGCTTCGATTCCCTGATGGCTGCTGTGAAGTCGTTCTAGCATATCTTTCTGACAAGATTTCAGAATGACCATTCTCTGTCCTTTGTACAGAATACCATCATTCGCTGCTATTTCTTCTCGTATTGTCCAATAAGGTTTCAGTTCTGGCAACAGCATTCTTCTGTTCTCTGGCCATCCTGACCTAACCGTTGTCATCACTTTCTGCAATGTGTCCTCCGCAGCTGTCGCTTGACGGATTTTAGCGATTCTTGCCTCGCTGACGTTGACATACATTTGTGGGTCGACCGAGTCGATCTCTTCCGCCAGTTCATCTTGGATTGCACACTGGAAAATCTGTTCAGTCGACATCTCGTTCACTGGTTGACGGGATGATGGGGCACGTGACAACATGTCTGCAACCAGCTGTTCCGTGCCTGGCTTGTACTCCACTTTCACGTTGTACCTCTGTACTGCGAGCATCATCCGTTGTAAGCGTTTAGGAGCCTCGAGCAACGACTTACGAAATATGGCTTCGAGAGGTTTGTGGTCGCTGTGTATCGTAACCTCTGCGTGACCATAGATATATTGATCGAATTTACGACACGCGAACACAATGGCTAGGCATTCTAGCTCGATGGGTGCGTACTTCTGTTCACACTTTGTCAAGGATCGTGAGACATATGCCACAGGTTTTCCGTCTTGCATCAGACTCGCGCCTAGCCCTTGCGTACTCGCATCACACTGCAGTACAATCGGCTTCTTCACATCGTAATACGCGAGTGACTGTTCTGATGTTGCAACCTCCTTGATTTTCCGGAACGCATCTTCTTGGGTCTGTCCCCATTGGAACTCAACATCCTTCTGGATTAGACGTCTGAGCGGCTCGCTGATAGTGGAGAGATTGGGCAAGAACTTGGCCAGATAATTGGTGAAGCCCAGGAATCTCCGCACTTGGTCACTATCGGCTGGAGTGGCCATGCTTGAGATGTCTGACACCTTCTCAGGATCCGCTTTTACTCCTTCTGGTAGGGAGTTCAGCGATACCGCTGTGGCTCGAAGCAACGGCAGCGAAAGTACTACTTGGCCTCCGCATACCACAAACTTCAAGACCACAGTTTTCACATGAAACGTCCCTCATAATGTTTTCAAGTGATCCATAATACTGTTATAATATAACTTATTGTTCCTCAATAATAAAACTATTATATCTCATCGCGTTCGTTGCTAATTAATCCATGAACGTGGCGCTGCATCCAGCGGACGCAAGTCGACGGCGCCATTTTTCTGGGGGATACCTACATTTCAAAAGAAGATAAACAGTTGTTCCTCTTTGGATGTTATTTTAAATAGCCTCATTTTGACCGTGGAATTCCCGAGAATGACGTCAGCGATGCCGAATTGACATAAACATTGCGGCTTCTGAATGAGGTAAGAATTATCGAAAACTTCGTCGATTTCTTAAAAATCTCGCGCCTCGATTTCTAATCGGCAAGTACGATTTGATAGAGTAATTTATTTAGATAAAAATCACTTACGTGGTTTGTGATATTAATTTGAAGAACAAGTGTAAAATCGTACTTTTCCCCGACAGGTCTGACCCATTTCAACCATGGCCTATGCCGCCGAGACGCTGGAGACACTCTTTGACATAAGCGGGTGGACCGAATCAGAAATTGACCATTTTCTCCAAGCTAAGGATGATACTTATCACTCTTGACGTTTAGTGAACATATCATTCTTTCAAAATCCTCCTATATTCATTGATATATTAGCGTTAGAATAACTTTGTCGTAGTTTGTTTACGACTTTCATTACAAGTAGGTATCAGCGGGGGGATATCGACAATAAATGTAACAGCAGAATAAATTTGCATGCGCCGTTGTTCGCATGGATTTTCTACAGGTGCGCATGCGTATAGGCTTCCTGTGCTATTCCATTTATTAAGTGCACTCCCTAAATTCAAGTCGTCCGATCTTTGCATGGGGTTTTAATTTCGGTTTAATTATTCTGTAACCTGCAATGCATCTTCAAGCTACATTTAGTTCAATCACATGATGTATTTATGTCCATAGTTGCATGCAGAACTTAATGCAAACAAGATTTATGTAGTCATTTTGTTTTTACAACTGTATTGTAAAACACAATTTACAAATCTTTTTCACGTGAGAATATTTCTTAAATAATATGAACACATTTAGTATTGCTGTATCTACATTCTCGTTATGTATTTAACGTTTTGTAAAAAAATTATGTAGTTTCATACTTATTAATGCATTTTTTATTGTTTCAGATAACACTTTACCAGAGGAAAAGGCACCAAATGTGGCATTCTTTTACATTCTAATCAAGATAATTGAGGAATCTGAGACTCTTTATCTGCAACATGACCTTCTTCGTCTCCTTCCTAAGTTGGGACTGCGCCTGTCTGACCATGTGTCATCTTTTCTTCGGTTCGTTCGACGGAACACTGATAAAGCTTTCCGGAAGAAGAAGTTTTCACCATTATCTCAGATTCCGGCTCCAGTTCTTCCCAAACCTTCCAATGACATTGTTGGTCTTCTCTGTCGGGATGAGGAATCATTGGTATTCATCATATAATTTTGAAATGGCCCCCAAATATTTGGTAATCAATGCTTACCGTGTGTCTTTAGCTACTTGGTGACCAGTTATCTTAAAGTATTTACCCTTTATTTTGGCATCATACAGGACATACCCTTTGAAATCCAAGATGGCCGCCATCTTGGAAGATGAGCAGCCATCTTGTGTTCTGCACGCATAAATTAAGAGTGTTTATAAATGTCAGTTTACTATTTTGTTCCCATTCAGTTCAGTATTTTATGCCTTAGAAGTATTAGAACTGATATAATGTGAATATTTAGGCAATTTGCATATGCAAATTAGGTCATTAATATTCACAATGTTCAAAATCCACGACAAGATTTGGATTCAGCAGTTAAAATTATGTAAAGATGGCAAGTTTTATAGTGATTCGTTTAGAAATAACCATGCTAGCACATAATAAATGGTGGAAATAGCTAATTATGCAGCCAAAATGATGCCATTGCTAAGACAAAAGGCTGTTCATAATCCCTATGACTATTTCATAGAAATGCTTATTTATCGGATATTAAAATATTCATAGAAAATCAATGGATTGACCAATCTGAACGATTTTTGTGTCATTTTGTTCCTTAGAGCAGGCTCTTTCCAATGAGTGGAGATTAAGGTTTGTGTGTCCAAGTTCATTTTCCTGCCTGAACTCCCTACTTCTGGCGACAGAACGTGTCCGATGTACTTGATTTCAGTCAAATGAAGCCTCATCTTGGCCTTGTTTAATTTGAGGTTTTGTTCCCTTGCTCGTTGAAGTAACCGGGCCAAGTTTTCGTCATGATCACGTCGCGCTTCCTCGTCTGTCTCACCTCGACCAATGATCAAGATATCGTCTGCTACAATGAAGATCCCATCTAGTCCATCTAAGGCGAGTTGGAGACGACGTTGAAATTCTTCGGGACTGGACGTGAGACCAAATGCCATTCGGAGCCACGTATACTTTCCAAACGGGGTCCAGAAAGTGGTCAGATAGCTACTCTCATTCGTTAGCTTCACCTGTAGGAAACCATCTTTGGCATCCACTAGGGAAAAGATCTTTGCGTCCTTCAGTTTAGGCAAAACTTCCTCTATGGTAGGTAATGGGAAATGGTTTCGCTGGATGGCTTTGTTGAGATCGGTCGGATCTATGCATACCCGCACCGTGCCATTTGATTTGCGAATTGCTAAGCAGTTGGATATCCACGGTGTTGGAATAACCACTTTGGCAATCACCTTCTGCTCCTCAAGAGCTGTGATCTTCTTCTGCAGATCGTCTTTGAGGGCATATGCCACTTTGCGCGGTCTGTTCTGCACTGGCTTGATACTGTTGTCCACCACTATGTCATATTCTCCTGGCAGACACCCTAGTCCAGAGAATACGTCCGTGTATTCCTCCAGCATTGCATCCACATTTCTGTACTGACGAGTGTTCACCAAATGAACATGCTCGTTCACTGATAGCAAATTGAGATGTAGGCATGTATCCAGTGACAGTAGTGAGCAATGTTTGGTTTGTACCACCTCAAACATCAGGGGTACGTTGCGTTTGTCATCGCATACTTCCAGCTGGCAGCGACCTTTGGACCTAACCACGGTGCCCTCATACATTGTCAGCCTGGCATGACTTGGCTTCAGAGGTGGATTACCTAGTTTGTGGTAATCCTTGACACTAAGCACATTGCAAGTGGCTGCAGTGTCTAGTTGACAAGTAATTTGCTTGGACACCTGCCCCTCTGTCAGAACGTTGACAGTAGCTAACAGCTTGTTCTCGATATTATCAACTTTGATATGGAGGATGTCTGAATCGCTGTCTTCCCCAATTAGATGGACTTGATTTGTTCTGCAAAACTTTGAGAAGTGGTTCTTCTTTTTGCAGGCGTAACATTCCTTACCCCAAGCCGGACATTGCTTCGCAAGGTGGGAAGTGCCACATCTACGACAAGCCTTTTCGTGAACGTAATTCTCACCGCTTCTACGTCCAGCCTTTTCGCGAACGTAATTCTCGTTTTTTCGCGGTGTGTGGTCCCTCGTGACCTTTGTACGATTCTTTGGCTTCTGCCTATACAGTGCGCTAACCTCTTCGTTCCAGTGTAACTTTTTCATCTCAACTTCTGTGTCTTCAGCTAATCGACACATTCCGATAGCTTTATCCAAAGTGAGATTTTCCGTTTCAAATAACCTACGCCTCGTCCTTTCCTGATCGAGTCCCAGCGTCAATGCATGCAACACCATATCGTCGGTCAAGTCTCCAAACGTGCACTCTCGAACTTTCTTCTTTAATGCCGTCAGAAACTCATCGATAGACCGAGTATTCTGTTTCATAGTTAAAAACTGGTGCCTTGCTGTGAACACGCTTACAGTTACACGCGGCTTGCAAAACTGGTCGAATTTTTCCAAGACGTCAACAAACGTTGGCTGCGCATCCGCCTCGAACGAGAAATTGTCAAAGATGTCGTTATCCTTATCACCAATTGTGCGCAATAACATAGCTATTTTTGCTTTATCCGATGCCTCTGACTTCTCGCTCGCATCGAGGAACTGTTTAAACTGCTTTTTGAAGCGAGCCCATTGCTCCGGCAAATTGCCCGTCGAGGGAAGTTGTTCAGGGATCATATATTTCTCCATTTTGCTCACACAGGCAACTTCTAGAGTGTTCTCACCTGCTTCCCTGTTGCTACCGAGTTCGACATTCACCCGTCCTACGAACTGTCTGACACCATGTTTTGATTCTAGTACTAGATCAACACTTTATGATCAGAGAACCCAAATTTATTAACCAGCGTGGCGTGGTGGTGATGTCGCAACTCCTCGACTGCGCATGTCATTATCTAATGTACATAACTTGTTGCGCGTCTGAATTATATCGGACTATCAGAATGCACATATTCTAACATCTACCACTGACATACACTGAATGACACTGACACACATTGACACAGACCCACATTGCAACTACGCAATGCCAAACTGATATACTGAATGTCATGACATTAATAATCCAATGTACAAGTTGAGTATTCCACATTACACACGTACTTGATTCAGAGAAAAAATTTGAAAGTATTCCACACTACACACTTACTTGATTCAGTGCAAGCATTGTGAAAGTATTCCACACTACACAGTTAATTGATTAAGAGAAAACAATGTGAAAGTATTCCACACTACACACTTACTTGATTCAGAGCAAGCACTGTAAATGCGATACCATATTTGACTGGAGTAATAGCGATGCCACGTTTCTTCCAGCGATTCTCACTGAAAATTTACCACAACATTTACAAACAGTGTAATCAACCATATTGTTTGTGTAAAAATTGCGTACAGAAATCATGGCTTTGCAGGTGAATAATATTTATTATGTATTGTTGTAGACAACAATACATAATAAAACACACACAACATATATTTTACCACTGCGCATAATTACATCCCTGTTTCTAAATGTGTACATCCACGCAGTAACCCCGGAAGTGCCATTGGACTGAAACTGAGAAAACCACAGTTGAAGTTTGACATCCATAATGCAGTCTTCAAGAAAATTACTGTGCGCATCGATGCAATAATCCCGAAAGTGCCACTGGTGATTGGAGTGACAGTAGAGACACCTAGTGCGCGAGTTTTCGTGATAACATGGTGACTGAATACAGGTGACTTTCGTTTTAATGAAATATCTTAAATTCACGGACAAAGATTCAGTGGAGCAATGCAGTGATATGAATGTTTTATTTTTATAAATCGTACATGTGATTTCGTCGTGTCCCTATGACTTGATAATAATAATAATAATAATATATTTCTTTGACAATCAAACAATATTAAAAAAGTGCTGGTGCAAAACATAAAAAATTATATGTTACTTTTTAGACACACACACACACACACACACACACACACACACACACACACACACACACACACACACACACACACACACACACACACACACACACACACACACACACACACACACACAAAACCCAAAAAAAAGGTGCACATAAAGCAGTTATTAACAAGTATAATGACTAAAATAATGTCAATTTGAGCATGAACTTGGAAGAATAAATGCTATTGCTTAAATAGGCACAGGTAGATAAAACAGTTCTTTGCCCTGTTTATTTTCACTTTGGGTAAGAGGTGGCAAAACGGCAACTTAGTTGTGTTAGGCACACAGGCTACAGTGTTGTTATGAATGAGCCTGTTGAAAAAAGAAAGAATGATATACTATAAAGAATTATTAGAAAAAGGTACACAGGAAGCAGTTATTAACAAGTACTATGACTAAATACAGTTTTATCTACATTATAACATAATTTTACTTTGAGCATGCACTTGGAAGAATAAATGCTATTGGTTAATTAAGCACCAGTTGATAAACATTTCTTTGCCCTGTTTATTTTTACTTTCTGTAAGAGGTGACAAAACGGCAACTTGTGTTAGGCTACATCAGTGTCATGAATAAACATGCCTGTTGAAGACGTTGATGTCGTTCTGTCGCCGTTCGTAGTTGCTCTGTCGCATGACGTCCTCCCAGCATCGACTCAGGTTGCAGTTGGTCAACGGCTGGTTGTAGTGGGTCAAGTCTCCTTCCGTGTAAATGTTCATCAACCGAAACTAAAACATTACATGCACCGGTCAACAATAACTCACTCTACTTGTCAACTATTTGTAACTAATGAAATGGTAGCTAAGAAAATAAAAGCATGAAGGATAATAAATCACATGGACTGGATGGAATTCCGGCAAAAGTACTAATGGAAACAGTAGAACAAATTAGTAAACCACTTATAAGAGTTTTCAACTTGTCATTAAAAGAGGAGTGGTTCCTTTTGAATGGAAAGAAGCAAACATCAATCCATCATTTAAAAAGGTTTTGAGAAATAAGTCAGATAATTACAGACCAGCGAAATTAATATCAGTGATTTGTAAATTATTAGAAATGTTAATTAAAGACCATATGGTGGACTTCTTTGTTAGGCATACATTATTAAACCCATCTCAACATGGATTCATAAAAGCGAGGTCATGCTTAACAAATATGTTTTGTTTTTTGAGGAAATCTCAAATATATATATATATATATATATATATATATATCAATGACTTGGAAGATAATATAACAAGCAACGTACTGCAATTTGCGGATGACACAAAAAGTGTTTAGAAGGGTTAACAATGATGGTGATAACCAACATCACTACGTTATACGCCTTTTTATTTCTGCCTCGGAAGGGGCAACTCACTGTGTCACACCCACTCATGGCGTGACCACACCGAAGAGCTGATGTAGCTGAATACACCAACAGATGATTCTTTTCAGCCATATGTCTCGAAATCCGGTGACAATGTATGTATGTCGCACCTTCTGCACCCAGAGCTCTTCTAGACCAGGAATACGCACACTGTGGTAGATGGCCATCACCAGAATGTCAGTATCCGTGGCTTGTATCGCAGCATGTGAGTAGCCGTAGTGCCGTAGTTACCGATGAAAGATTTTCATGTTGGTATACAAAGGTTATCCTGAATCTCGTATGTGCGACTTTCATCTTGTGTATTCTGTCGTCTGACCCTTCTGGTTCCTTTAGGCTCAATTATACACCATACCGATCACCAACCGAGTTGACAATTTTGCACCCAGGTGGACTGGACATCAACAACTTATGCGAGTTGCCATTTTGAGGAACTTCTTACACCCGGTGTCCTGCTGTCGATGTATAAATGCCATGGCATCAACCAGCAGCACATTACCATCAGTGGATATTCAAGAGATCAGAAGAGGATGAGGTAAATGGATAGATGAAGCCACCAACAAGCAACTTGATGTTGTTGACTGCATCTCTGTCTTTCAATGCCTGTCTTCGTTGGTCGTCTAGAAGTACCAGTTCCCTCACTGACATGTACCATTGCCTTAGTCTGCTCCGAAATAGCAGTAAGAACTGGCACTGCCCTCAGGTACTTCTCACTGGCAGATTGTTGTTAGGGGAGGCTTGGGAGAGTTGGGCCACAGGGAGAGTTGGGCCACCCCCAATTTCATGGAAGTTGCAAGTTGTTGTGGACAGGTGCTGCCATCTATTTGAAGTACAAGACATTATCTTTTTATTGATATAAGGGGCTTGACAAGTTCAGGCTTGCTGTCCATGTTTTTAACAGAAATACATTTTATGCACAAAATAGTAAAAATTGGACTCTAAGGTAAGCAATTTTATATCTCTTCAATACTATATAGTACACTGTTCTTGGGTGTTCTGCAAGATAGCTGTGACAGTCCTCTCCCATCTATGTAATACCCTTGAAAAGTTGCGTCTTGGCCTCTTTGTTATACGTTTGTTCTAGGGTCATGTCCATCCATACTACATTGAATGTTCCACTCATCACATGGACTGTGAAATTACCCTGGATAAAGGCTGTCACCACATCTGGTGGTAGGTGTCTCATTGTTTGCCAGCAGTGGTATACATACTACATACTTTGTGTGCCCAGCAGATGACGGGTATGGCAGCATGTTATCTACTTCGGTCAAGTGTTGCTGCCACAAGCCTTTCTCCGCTTCGATGTACCTCTTTAAGACAAGTACCATGTGGACATACATCAGCCAAAATCTGCCTATTGTATTACTCTTGAGGGTTGCATCAAATTCAGACAACATCCGGTTGATTTTTTCCTTAGTCCATCAGGTTTACACGAGCTTGTAAGGCGCCATATCATGGATTGAGCCCGAAACTGAAGCCATATCATCTATATTAACATTAGGTTGCTCCAATGCCCAAGCCTCAAATGCGTCCCAGTAGAATTCCATCATGTAATTGTACCAAAATACTCCCACTCTAATGAAATGGTAATTTGACATTTGTTAAAGTTCGTTTCTACATATAATGTTATAACTATTTGTAATAATTTAGTAAAAATGGGAATTTATTTGTTGGCCACCTGGAAATAAAAAAGGGCTGACTTAGTTCGAGTTATCCATAATATACTCTTCTGTACACAATAAAATAAGTTTTAAAATATATAGCTTCTTATTTGGGTCCAAAATGTAGGATGAAATGGTATTTTAGAGATAGAGTGTTTTCACATGTCTGTTTAATCAGGCAAATGACCAACCGTACTTATTCTGCTGTTTAGGGTTGTCATGTTGCCAACACTATAACAACATTTGTATATAATATATGGACATACATTTGGTATCAAATTGTAGCTAATAAACATCTGTTTCACATCAATGTAGATAATCATTATAATACTGCCACCCAAATATTTTATAGCAGCTTATATAAAATTAGGTTATGATTTGTGTGACTCATTTTTGGAGTATATAACAAAAGGGTCATTGCCATTATAGAGCTCGTATTTCACAAATACTCGAGATATAGTGCGAAACCACATGTCACCAGATAGCGTTCATGTGTAGCTTTCATATGGTAGTCCATTTGTGTAAATATATTATATACAGAGATTTCCATGAAGTAATATGTGCAATAGTCAATACGTTCCCTGACGTAAGTCGTGGAAATTGTCAATTTAATTTCTTAAACAAAAACAATTTAATTTCTTAAACAAAATTTTCGGAGGTTTCGCAAGAGACATGGCAGAGCAGGCCCCGTGATTATTTATCTAAATGTACAAATCTAAAACAAAATGAGGTCTGCTTCCACACTAAACAATGTCCACTCCATTCCCCAAACCTGGCTCTGGATATTAGGAAGTACTCATTCTCACAGAGGACAATAAATGAATGGAACAAATTATCTACAGATAGCAAATGATCCCTTTAGATTAGTCACGTGTTGTCTAATCTCAAATAATCTTGTTGATTTGGCTATAATTTTGCAAGATATTGAAATAAAATATTTATTTAGACTATAGTAAATTAATGTATCAGCTATAGTGGCATTTATTTTTTTATGAAAAAAAAGCAATTAAGAATTTTGTTTCAATGACTAATTACACGTCACATTAATATTTTAATGTTACACTATTATATACTATAAACCAGATAAAGGGTAAAAATATTTCTATTTTTGGAAAATGTCACAGCAGAAAGTTGCATGACCTCTTGAATTGAACCTTTTAGTTCCATGAACAATGTTTTAATTTTTAAACAGGGACGATTGTTGTGACGTTTTATACAGGCACGAAATCACTCAGAATTATGTTTACAAGATCCAGAATCTGGTTAAAATTAATATTGTTCAATCACCTTTACTGCTGAGGGCAAAAATCTGGTGTTCTTCGGACAGTCTTAAAGAGAAAACACGATAGATGGAAGAAACTATTTTTTTAGTGCCACGTGCTAAATATTGGCCTAATCACAACACCAAAAAATAATAATTATGCATATTAAAATATAAAAAAATATTAAAATACAAACAACTAATAACATTTAAAATAAAAGTGCCTAAATCCTCAAAAACCCGAACTCAAAGGTGCAACGAACAAACCATCACCAGGCGATTTAGGACGCAAAGGCAAATGAAAAAAGTCTTGAGATTTCTGTGGAAACTAGCTATAGTTTCAAATGATTTTAAGGGGATGGGGAGATCATTCCATATTTTGAGAGCAGGTACAGAGAAAGTACGATTGTCCAGGTTAATCTTAGTTTCAGGTACAGACTGCTGTTGCGAAATAGACGAACTGACAATAATTATGCCCATCCCCTTTGGTCTAAGATTCATAGGATTTATAGGAATTTACAAATAAAAGTATTGGAATAAGATAAGAACGTTTTTAGCTTTGTCATCGCCATCTACTGACTCGAGTTAATGTAAATTAGCAACGGCCGACTTTCAACACGTCATGAAATTCACCGATTTCACCGATCTGATTATGGTATAGTGAGTCACATGATATGACAATCAGATCCCCACCCATAGGTGGTCATTGACACGTAGATTTCTACCGCAAAAATAATAAAATAATTCTGTAGTGATAAATTGCAAGAAACCTCCAAATCTGCACAATTATTAGGAAAATATAGGAATTTGTTTTTAATATTGGAAAATATAGGAAATGTAGGAAAAATAGGAACGTTGGGCACCCTGAATTGAGCTACCTGGAGATATTTGTAGTATGCAAGAGACCAGCCCACATAGACAGTGCAGTACCTTATCACAAGAAACACCGAGTGCCTGAGCGGCTTTCTCCACCCAGTGCTCAGCGATGAAGAGACCCTGAGGAGTCCCAGCCCCACGCATAGCTGTGTTCGCAGGCAGGTTTGTCTTGCACAGGTGACCTTGCACGACGATATTCGGGATTCTGTAGCTGTTGTCAGCATTAAACATAGCCCTCTCCATCACCTGTGGTGATCACAAATGTAATATTCGTTATCATGAATTGCATTCACGTACAGAAAAATACGTGCTGAGATTACGATTTGGCGTCTGTGAACCAGACTGAACCTTGTGAGACTCATGTATGGGTTTGTATGCACTCTATAGAATTGTACAGAAACACAATTTATCATGTTCCTAGATGAAAGGGGTGAAAAAACTCAAGTACTAAATAAAACATGCATATTTGTCTTTATAATGTTTGACATGTTAGAGATAGTTTTGTATTAAAATGTAATGTTGCTTAAATCAAATTGGCCACACATAACAACATTACAGACAGTTTTGCATTATAATGCAAATTTGAGCACTCGTTTACAAATAACGCGGTTTTCATTGGTCAGTGAACGGGAGAAGGGGGCAGAATTAGCCAATCAAAAGTCTCCTCTCTTCCTGTCATGTTTATATACTCTTGTCATGCTACGATGTCGAACAGATAAGTCATGGAATGACAGTGAATAAAATTCAAAATGAATATAATACAAAATTATTGATCATACAAGATTGTGATCGATTCCTTCGGAAGCTGGAACCAATGAATCATCGATGAAATTGATTAATCGGAAGAGCCCTAGTACTTACTGTGACTGACGAGTCTGAAGCATAGCCACAATTGCCGTAGAGGTCCAGCTCCAGTGCTTGAATCATTCCTGCTTTCGTTAAGCCAACCTGTAGTAAAAACAGTATCACATAAATAAAAAAAAATTATCTACTATTTTGCTAAGCAGTATTATGATATATAACATATAATTGCAGTACCAACTGGAAAACAAGTAAAGCACATATGCACACACACGCATGCACGCACGCACACACGCACGCACGCACGCACGCACACACACACGCATATACGCGACCGATCGCCCTTTCACACATCTAATCCATCATAACAAAGGAATACAAAATAAAGTATTTATTTTTACATAGACATGGCCAATCAGTTTTTTTGCCAACTATCCTGAAAATGTAAATGGTAGGTCTACGATATTTTTGTCTTTGCCGAGTTTCCTGGATCAGGAGGATGATTCGTCTACGCTTGTAACCAAACATCCAAATCTGAGCATACTTCTGCTCCAGGTACCCGAAATAAAAAGTCCTTTTGAAGATGCTTTTACGAAGCTTCCATTCATCACTCCTACTCACCTCAACTATATTTAAAGACGATACAAACGCACTTACACAAAGGAGCTAACTCTGGTGTGCGATGGAAACTTGTGCAATGACTCATAGTGACCGTACACATGCCAGGGAAAGTTCCTATACCAAAATCTTTTACCAACACTAAATTATACACTAACTGATCAATTATTAGACAAATTACCTCATGCATGCCAACTCTACTCATTTAGGCGGCATTGATTTGATGCACCTTCTGTCGCCTACCGGTTGTATACATTATTCGTACAGCTTTCTCCAAATATCGGCAAGTGTATATATACATAGAAAGTGTTAGGTTCCACATCTAAGTAAGCGTTCACCAAGGCCACGGTGTGGAATATCACTAGAAAGCCACACAAAGAGTGTTATGGCCACATAACACAAAACAAGTAAACACGAGGCAAGTACGCAAGAGGCAGTGCCAAACCCTCAACTGCAATATTGCCTGCTGCTTTTGCTTTTGCAATTGTTGGCATGTAGGGATTTATGACCAGTGGCAAATTTTTTTTTTGGGGGGCATTGGGCCATGGCCCCCTTTTGCTTAATATCTAGATTTGTTCATATGTAACCTGTTGCGCCACCACATAGTGGCATGATAAACTAATGGGTGACTAAGTTCCCCCCGTGGTCTCCGCCTTCGCGAGATCGTAGATACGCCACTGTTTAAGACGCCTGTGCATATAACAACCCGAAAACTCATGCGATACTCACTTGAGACATCACAGCCGGGTGTTTATGCCATCAAATGACATTACGGAGAAGCACTATTCTCGAATAATAAGAGGGAGATTTTAAGCTCTGGGACGGAGATTTATTGACAATGTGAAAATGACGGAGACTCTGTACGAATGACGCAGAGTTGATACGTATACACATGCTCTGATACAAAGGACAGGACAATATTATGGTTTCGCAATCATACAACATCAAACATTATAATCCAAAGAACCTTAATTTAAAACCCCATACTTACTACACAAATCTTGGTAAATGTGCGCTGCCACAAACTCTAGCACACCTTGTATTTATTCAACATTACACAGTAAGCTTTATGAGCAATTGTTAATGTTCATCCCCACATAAGGTAGCTCCCAGAGAAAGCCAGACTATTTATTGACATAAACCTTTTCAATGTAAGTGTAGTTATAGAGTGACGATTGTATTACATTATTTCTCATGTACCTTGTATTTTCCGAGGAATGGATGTCTACTTCCTGTGATGACCATATCATCATCTCTGTCCAAGTAGCATCTTACCGGACGTTGCAATCTATCGGTTGAAACACAACAAGAAAGATATGCATAAATATGCCACTACAAACAGTATACTTATATAGAAATAGGGGTGCAAACTTTTTTTTACAGAATGTGTGTGTAACTTACAATATTTTCATTATCTTTGTCTACGAGGCTTTTTACATACCACTCAACCGGTTGATTAATTGAATTTATTAAAGAAAGAAAATGTTCTTGCCAAAAATATTTTAATAAGATATTGACGTACTTGTTTGCAGCGACTGCCAGAGGCGATGCGACCAGGACAGTGTTGGTTAGTTTGCCTCCGAAGCCTCCGCCTACAGTGGGAAAGGGGTCAAGCCGTCAAATTCAGTCAGTCACATGACAGCAGCATATCACTGGATTGGTTGTATCTTGTCTTTTTTTTGGCACGTGGCCAGTTGGTCTTAATGCTAGACACATGGGGCCACATTTGCCTTGGTGCGATATAGTTGTGTCTTAAAACAATGAAAACATGATGTTATTGTAGTGCCGTACACTGATTGGCCTTTAAGATAATATATCGTGGTACAGTGTATTTATACCCCTGACTGGCTGACATAACTTGGGATACATAACTTGATGGCTATAACATTGGACCCTCAACTGAGAGGCCTGGGATTTGAGTCCTCTAGTCGTTTTGAAGCTTGGGACATTTCGATCAAGCCGTATGTCGCCCAGCCCACTCAGCTGTATATAGGGCAGCTTTATTAAATTTCTCTTTAGTATGGTACATAATGGAAAACAAATATGATTTTATGCAATAATCAAGTAAACCCACGCAAGTCCGATGTAGATTTTAAAAGATTTCCTTCCAAGGCAAAGACCCAGATGGCAAGTGGACAAGGAAGCAATTGGCTTATCGAAATTCCAGCATTTTTAATCTATGTGTATTCCGCCCTCCTGGGATATGTGTCAACTTTGTTTTTAAACATGTTCACGCTGCTACCAGTTACACAATCTGTAGACAATTTGTTCCACTCATTGATTATAATCTGTGAGAACGAGTACTTCCTGATATCCGATATACACTGATCCTTTACTAATTTTACCTCATGTCCTCTAGGTTTGCTGTCGTTCTTGAGTGAGAAAAACATTTCTATCAATATTTTCAAACACATTCAATATATTAAAACTTCAATTTGATCTCCTCGTAATCGCCTTGTCTCTAGGGTTGTTAAACAACATTCTTTCTTTCGTTCTTCATAACTAAGGTCTCTCAGTTCTGGAATCATTTTAGTTGCTCTCCTTTGTATTCTTTAAAGCGTATCTATGTCCTTCTTACGATATGGTCTCCAAGCCTGTATATATTACTCAAAATGAGGCCTAACTATTGCTTTATGCAGAGGTATAATTAGCTTTTTCTCTTTGTATGTTATATTTTTCTTAATCAACTGAAGACATTGATTACCCTTTGAAGCTGTAATACCACACTGCTCTGAAACTTTCATATCATCGCTTATTGAAACTCCTAAGTCTTTAACTTTTACAGTAGCACCCAGAACAGTAGTTCAAATGTCATTACATTTTCCAAAATTGAACAACATCTGCTTCTCAGACCATTTCACTAATCTGTTTAGGTCGTTTTGTAAATGTTGTTTATCACCATCATTGTTAACCTTTCTATATATATATATATATATATATATATATATATATATATATATATATATATATATATATATATATATATATATATATATATATATTAAGAATAATAATACTGATCCTTGTGGTACCCCACTCAAAACTGATTTCCAGTTTGAATCCACACCATATACACGCTGTTTTCTGTCTGTCAGCCATTGTTTATCCAGTCAATTATGCCATTCCAGATACCATGGGCTTTTAATTTAAGTAGTAACCTTTCATGTGCCACTTTGTCAAAAGCTTTCTGAAAATCTAAGTACGTAATATCTATTGGTGATCCCTCGTCTAGCCACGTAGTGATTTCTTCCAAAAAACAACATATTTGTTAAGCATGATCTCTCTTTTAGGAATCCATGTTGAGATGGATTTAATAATTGATGCCTAACAAGGAAGTCCACAATTTTTGGTCTTTGATTATTTAAATTCACTGCTCTGTAATTCTCTTACTTATTTCTCGAACCATTTTAAAGGAATGGAATGGTGTTTGCATCTTTCCATTCAACAGGAACCATTCCCTCTTTCAATGACAAGCTGAACACTCTTGGAAGTGAAATACTAATTTGTTCTACTGTTTCCATTAGTAGTTTTGGAGGAATTCAATCCACTCTAAGTGATTTATTGTCTTTCATTGCCTTTATTTTCTTATCTACCATTTCTGGAGTTATAATTAACTGCCCTAAATAGTCCAATTTAGCCTCCTGAAATTTTATCATATGGAAGTGGTAATGAACTAATAATGTAGTAGATAATTGAAATAGGCCAAATGATGACGTCTAAGCAAAGTGATGACATTTATTACAAAGTGGACTGCTTATCACGCAGCCACTTTGGGAAGAACATTAACAGGAATATGAGCTTTTCAAAGCAAACAAGTCAGGAACTGAACACATGTACAGCTCCATCTGGCAAGTTTCTCAGAGCCCACATTCCTACAAGCATTACGATATCATATCTACATTAAGGACATATGCAAAGAATACAGACATTCCACCACCAATACACAAATTTAATTACAAACAGGTGGGGCCATTTCGCCACAAAGTCACCCAAAAACCTGTGACCACCCCACCAAATTACACTTCCAGAATTTGAGTTTTAATTCCAATTACAGTTAAATTTACCCCAAGTCTGACCACAGTTGGTCAAAGGCACTTACCTAATCTCTTTGACCTGCAAACAATTCTGTTTCTAGGAACTCCAAGGGTCGCTGCAACAGCTTGCTGGTGTGGAGAAAATGTTAAGAAGGAATTATAACACATGAACATGTCAATCACTGTAATTAATCATTAAAATATCATCACATGTGTGATGTCATCAGGTAAAAATGACATCGAGGCATCACATGTTAGTAGTGTATACATGGTAGACAAAGAATTTTGCCAATAAAAATCATCACGAAACGTACTTGTATCCTATTTGGAAACTGCATAGCCATCAGCATTGTGATTTCATCATCCTCCCCAGAGGACACTGCGATTCCCGACTGCATCTCAAGGTAGAAATGCTCTTGCCCACCAACATAGGCTTCACCTTCGATGATGACATCACTGGTCTTGAAACCCTCGGCAACATCACCGTTTCTTATGGTTATGGGGTCAGACCTCAAGAACGAATCTGCATCTATGGCTTGCTATGAATGAGAACGTCAACAGAGGAAAATTAGCTGTGCCATTCTTCATGCATAATATACTGCAGTGTGAGTTTTCACAATTGTCATAATAACATTACCATTATCTGTATTAAAGTGATTTCATGCGTAAATGTATAACATAAATGTGTTTGTTGACATAAAAGGTGGCATTTATAATCAGCTAATTTGTTATTGACTGACCTCTTTTATTATACATTTATTTTGTCTGTTGGTTTCATCTAGAGAACATATGACTGAATACAACATACAAAATGTTCTTATTAGTTTATCACCATAGGGCGCAGTGGCTGTGTAGTCGTGCGTCGGGCTGTCGGTCGAGGGGACTGGGGTTCGAAACCACCTGTTGCCGTTTCGATTTCGTTTACCTCACTTTGCCCATGTCTTTCAGAAGAGACACTAATATCCGTTGGTCCCTTCTACCTGGTGTCTATGCTAGGGGAAGTAAAAGATCCCACACAGGGAAATGAAAAATCCTGTTGTGGACTCAGTGTGCCTCAGAGCTGGTGATTTCAATCTGTAAATTCACTATGTTATCTCCCAGTTTAACTGTGATCAGCTGTTTAGGGAATATCTAATCGAGCATCATGATTACATCCAAAGATAGGATTCCTCAGATACAAAAAAAAAACACAATTCTAAGAACATAACAATTAAAGCTCTACGGCAAACATTTATAGCAATTGTATTTGTGAAATACAACTGTTTATTGTTGATGTTCAGCCACAGCATGTTGATGTTTGACAAGTGAACTGTTTGCCTTAACTAATGTAAATGGAGGACTTCTATCTTCCCTCATAACATGTTTATTTATATTCCTGCATTTTACACAACCAAATAGTAGACGTGTGAAGAAGAACACACATTACAGCACCTGAATGGTCAAGATTGGTGTGAGTTCTTCGTACTTGACCACAACTGCCTTGGTTGCTCGTATAGCCTCTGTCCTTGTCTCTGCTACGATGGCCCCAATAATCTGGCCCTGATACATCACCTAAAATAATACAACATTGTCAAATGTGCTTGGGTAATTTTTTTTTATTAAGACAGGTGTGTATTAACAAAACACTGAACGGACACAAATTAATGATGGTGACAACTGTGGCAGTCTTGCACACAAAAGCAGGATTACTGTATTGAAACATTTTCATTAAAAGGCAAGTTCTTATATAGCGCGATATCCATTCCATAGGACCAGTCAGAATGCTTTACACTTCACCCCCAGGAAGACCTGTTCATTCCAACATCAACCCGACTTCTCTGGGAACCATTCAGCCGCACTGTTAATACCGGGAAAATAATCATCATTCACACGTATCCATCATTTCCATCATCGACCATATATTTATACAGCTGAGTGAACTGAAGCAACTACCAAAGCTTCAAAACTGCAGGAAGAAGATTCGAGCCCCGGTCCTCTCATTTGAGAATCTTGTGTTGTAACCGAGCAAACAATATTTTAGTTAAACTGTCATTAATAATAATAATAATGTTTTAATTCATACAAAAGTCCATATATATATATACATAAAATACATGTAGAGAAATGCATGTATATATAAAACACACACGTTGAGCGTAACAAATAATGTAAACATTATGTCAGATAAACATGTAGAACACGTACACGTACATATATACATGCGTATACATACATACATGTATATATGTATACATGTATATATATATATATATACATACATACATATATACATACATACATATATTCATATATATATATATGTATATATACATACATACATGTATATATGTATATATATATATATATATATATATATATATATATATATATATATATATATATACATACATATATATATATATATACATACATACATATATACATACATACATACATATATTCATATATATATATATGTATATGTATATACGCATGTATATATGTACGTGTACGTGTTCTACATGTTTATCTGACATAATGTTTACATTATTTGTTACGCTCAACGTGTGTGTTTTATATATATATATATATATAAATATATATATATATATATATAAGGTTATTGTTTCAGACAATCAGCAGTTTATTTATATAAAATATGAAATAAATATATAAAAAACAGTATATCTAAAGATTATACAATTTAGATGAACAATATGTGTAGCAAATTGCAATGGCTTGAATAATTGACTTGTCAATCCTAGTCATTAAGCTATAAATAGCATTTCTGGTGACGCACTTACGAGAGTTGACATTGGCCGCAGCAAACATGTGGCTTGCGCTGCATCACATAGGCAGCCTATTTAAAATTATGTATGAGTTGTTATATGCCACTATAAAATGCTGGAAAACTGCTTTTCTGTAATTCACCCATAATGCGCACATATAAACATTACTGAAGTAGGCTGTGAATAACATGTTCTTTATAGCAGAAGAACAATAGTGAATTTTTTTACGCAGCATGTTGCTATTAGCATAAATGAGTCTAACTTTGGCTTGAATGTCGGCCTCTTCAGATAAATCGTTACAAATAACATGTCCAAGATATTTACACGAAATGGCAAAGTTTAACTTTGTTCTTCCTAATATCATTTCTCTAGCAAAATTTGCGTTTCTAGAATCAAAGTACATGATCAGAGATTTGGGGGCGTTAAATTGAACATCGTATTCAGTCCCTTACCGGAAGGGGCGTTCAAAAGTAAATCATCTGCATAAATCAGGTGATTGACCACCGTTGTCCCAAGACTACAATCAATAGGTTTTGTGTGCAGTTTTACACTCAAGTCGTCCATATAAACTTTAAACAGTAATGGGGATAATTTCCCTCTTTGCTTAACACCGTTACCCACAGGGAAGAATTCCGAGTAAGTAGATCCCCACCGGACACATACACTTTGGTTATTGTACTCATTGCAGATCACTCTTAAAAGGTATTTAAGTACATCACGTTGTGTTAGTTTTGTTATAAGCTTCTGTCGATTGACTCGATCAAATACTTTTGAAGCATCCAGAAACGCGATATGTGTAGCCGACCCATGCTTAGTGTAAAACCTTAGTAGTTCCTTAAATGCGAACACACACAACTCCGTCTCATGCTTGGACTTAAACCCAAACTGATTTGGTGTAGTTTGCAAGTAAACATCCATACGATTGAGTAATACAGCTTCTAAAATTTTGGAACCTATGTTAGAGAGGCATATAGGCCTGTAATTGCCTTTGTCGTTTACACGCCTATTCTTGTCTTTAATAATCATTACGATGACAGACTCAGTGATTACTTTCGGTATGCACTAGGGTAGAGGACACAAGGACACAAGGGCAGAGAGTAGTACCAAGAGTTGGGAGTCCGCATTCTTCATGTGTTCTGCTGTAAGACCACCCAGTCCTGGCGAATTATTGCAAGACAAGTCATTAATAATACTCGTCATCTCGCCAGCGTCTATAGTCATATCATTGTTGAAATCAACGTTATCCTGACATAAATCAATGTAAGCTTTATCACAACGACTGTCTTGTATACTATTACAAATATTTTCATAGTGGTGCTTCCACATTGATCCTATGTTGTCATCGCCATGTACACCGTCGACGTTAGTGGTGCTTCCACATTGATCCTATGTTGTCATCGCCATGTACACCGTCGACGTTAGTGGTGCTTCCACATTGATCCTATGTTGTCATCGCCATGTACACCGTCGACGTTAGTGGTGCTTCCACATTGATCCTATGTTGTCATCGCCATGTACACCGTCGACGTTAGTGGTGCTTCCACATTGATCCTATGTTGTCATCGCCATGTACACCGTCGACGTTAGTGGTGCTTCCACATTGATCCTGTGTTGTCATCGCCATGTACACCGTCGACGTTAGTGGTGCTTCCACATTGATCCTATGTTGTCATCGCCATGTACACCGTCGACGTTAGTGATGCTTCCACATTGATCCTATGTTGTCATCGCCATGTACACCGTCGACGTTAGTGGTGCTTCCACATTGATCCTGTGTTGTCATCGCCATGTACACCGTCGACGTTAGTGATGCTTCCACATTGATCCTATGTTGTCATCGCCATGTACACCGTCGACGTTAGTGGTGCTTCCACATTGATCCTATTTTGTCATCGCCATGTACACCGTCGACGTTAGTGGTGCTTCCACATTGATCCTATGTTGTCATCGCCATGTACACCGTCGACGTTAGTGGTGCTTCCACATTGATCCTATGTTGTCATCGCCATGTACACCGTCGACGTTAGTGGTGCTTCCACATTGATCCTATGTTGTCATCGCCATGTACACCGTCGACGTTAGTGGTGCTTCCACATTGATCCTGTGTTGTCATCGCCATGTACACCGTCGACGTTAGTGGTGCTTCCACATTGATCCTATGTTGTCATCGCCATGTACACCGTCGACGTTAGTGATGCTTCCACATTGATCCTATGTTGTCATCGCCATGTACACCGTCGACGTTAGTGGTGCTTCCACATTGATCCTGTGTTGTCATCGCCATGTACACCGTCGACGTTAGTGATGCTTCCACATTGATCCTATGTTGTCATCGCCATGTACACCGTCGACGTTAGTGGTGCTTCCACATTGATCCTATGTTGTCATCGCCATGTAAACCGTCGACGTTAGTAGGAATTTTAGTTTTGCTGTTTACACGATGTTTAACATTTTTCCAGAATTTACGGGGATCTTTTTGACACATCTTTTCAGCAATACTATCAGCAATAATAGTTTCTTTGTCTTTCTTACATATTCTGACAGCATGTTTAAATTTGGTTCTGGACAATTTCATGGCATTAAAACATCCCCTTGTTTGCCAATCGCTCTCCATATTAAATAAGCATCCCGAGCTGCACTGTGAAGCGCCTTCACTTTGTCGTTCCAGCCTGGTACTACAGCGTGTTTAAAATCACATTTACAGTTAGACATCAATGATTGGCTAGACATCTTCAACGTACCCATAATGGCATCATAAAAATCATCGATATCGCCATGATGGCTACAATTGTGACAGTTGGGTTCACTGCACTTAACACCGTACACTTTACTAAGTTCTGTTTTTGTGCATTCTTTATATACGTCAATATCGGATGGATGTAATGTAATCCCAGTGTATGACTTGTTTAATTTCGTCATTGTTTATGCCAATGTTAACACATTCTGAGGCTATATCACTGTTGATGCTGAATGACACCTGATGATGGTCCGAATTAATACAACCATAAAGCACAGATATGTTAGTTATGCAGTCATTAGCATCAGAGGTGCATATAACATGATCTAGCCACGAGGTTGTTCCCCAAGCAGAGCTGACATACGTGTATGTGTCTATCGGAAGATTATCCTTATCATATACAGACAAGGAATATTCATTGCAGAAATCGAAAAATATATTCCCAAACATTGATTTCTTAGAAATATCCGCATTAAAGTCACCAATAATTGTTACACATGTGCTGTTAATAGATTCGTAAGGTAAGTATACATTTAGTAAATAATACTCCTTATTACCACTGCATATTCTTATCCCACACAGCCAGTCATAACAATCATCAAGTATGGTAATATATTGATCAAGAGAGCGTTTCATAAGAAACCTACCCCACCATATGGCCTACCAGATATAATACCGTCAGAGGAGTCAACTGGTGAAACACCGTAACCAACGTAATCATCGTGACAATTGTTAAGAATGTGACCTTCCCGTTTCGTTAGCATAAGCTCCTGAAGGCACAAAATATCGCTCTCATTTACCAACTTAATAAAAAATGGCATAACACCTTTAAAGCCATTACAATTAAAATAAGTTTCATAATTTAGTCCTTGGGAATAAAGAACTTCCTCAGATAGACCCCAGCTGGCCAGTTTTTAGGGTTAAAGAACATAGACGCGTTATTTCACACTACGTCAATCTTGAATGACGCATAACTATCATGTTTCGTTTTCAGCTTTTCACACTTAGCATCTAGGCTATGCTCCGACTTGATATATAGAGACAGCTCATCGATGGACACAGTTGGATCAAGTCTCGATATGAATACAGACAGAGACCGTCCACCATACACTTTCAGTTTCAGTTTCAGTTGGATCAAGTCTCGATATGAATACAGACAGAGACAGTCCACCACACACTTTCAGTTTCAGTTTCATCAAGTCTCGATATGAATACAGACAGAGACCGTCCACCATACACTTTCAGTTTCAGTTTCAGTTGGATCAAGTCTCGATATGAATACAGACAGAGACCGTCCACCATACACTTTCAGTTTCAGTTTCAGTTGGATCAAGTCTCGATATGAATACAGACAGAGACCGTCCACCATACACTTTCAGTTTCAGTTTCAGTTGGATCAAGTCTCGATATGAATACAGACAGAGACCGTCCACCATACTTTCAGTTCATTGTTGCAGCGACTGCCTTTCCGTGTCCCGATTACCGATTGGATCCCCTTCTTGCGATCATTTTTGCGCGATACTAGGTGGAAACCATCGTCGTTTGTCTGCTGTGCTCGTTGCCAGCTCTTGCCTGGTCGGTTCGGTGAATAGAGCACACGGCTCAAGTTGATGTTAGGAACTCGAGTGTTCGTCTTGTTACTTGACGTAGCTTCGTGAGTATCATTCGTGATAACGACAGGAGGCTCACTTGTCGATTCGGTGCTGCTATGTGGAGTTGGTCTCAACGGAGGCAGTTTGACGTGCAGTGGCTGAAGATCACGTGCCACGAATTTCGGCTGCGGCCACGTCACTGGGTCTGATCCCGCGATTTCACGGTAGTCACTTCTCTCCGCAAGTCCGCGATTTCTGCGCTCATGGCGCGAAATTCTGACAGGATGTGACCGAAGTCACTGCTGTTGACATCCAGCGGAGGCAATGTAGACAAACCCGACAGGGCGAACGTAGGTGGTCCCTTTGGGGACTTATGCAGTGCTACCAGAATGTCTTCGACGTTGTTCGTGTCTTTGTTGTTGCCTTGCCTACGACGGCCTTGTCGCAAACCCAACTTATCTACAACTTATCATTCGAACAGACGTTGCTTAGCAGCGTCAATCTCATCGGTTTTAAAGTGGTCCACACACAGTTTAACTAAAGTGTCATGAACCATAATGTCCATCTTGTTGTAAAGATAGCACAAGTATACTGTTGTACATATAGGCAGCATAGGCAGCAACTTGCCCCGTTTGTTCTAGGGGACGTTATTTCAAATATTTCAAACCAAAAGTGAACAAAGAGTATGAGCGAGCAGTGTTCCGCCGTCTGAGACAAGAGCCGGGCGAGAAAATAGATGCGTATCACATGCGCCTGCGCAATGCGGTCGCCAGTTGTGGTTTTGAAGACCTGGACGGTGAAATCAAGTCTCACGTCATACAAACTAAAACCGACTCCAAACTGCGTAAACAAGGTCTAAAAGATGACGCGCTTACCCTGAAAGACATCATAGAAGCAGGTCGAAATAACGAACTAGCGCAAGCGCAGAACGCCGAAATGGAGAAAGACCTGCACGGCGCTGTGCAAGACGTCAAGAAGACGTCAAGAAGACTCAGCACAAGCAACGACGGTCGAAGCCACAGGCGAAACCTCAAAGCGAGAAGACGTGTCGCAACTGTGGGAACAGCTACCCCCATGCTTGTGGTGCCGAATCGTGTCTAGCGTTTGGCCGGAGGTGTTATGTGTGTCAACGACAAAATCACTTTTGCCAAATTCTGTCCCAAAAAGGGAAACTCTCGTGAACATGGTCAGCGAAAGGCCAAATTTGTCAATGAGATTGATGATAATAAATATGTATACATGGTGGATGACACTGTGTGTGTAAAGAATGATCATGATGACACTGTGTGTGTGTAGAGAATGACCACGATGACACTGCGTGTGGTGAGAATGCTTATAGTGACAACACTGTGTGTGAGAGTCAACTAGGCAGTGATCATAATGTCAACGTTAATCCCTTAGTGGCGAAACCTCCCAAGTTCAAGGTCGAGTTTAAAGATTGTTCAGTTACAATGATGGCTGATAGTGGTGCATCGTGTAGCATTACTGATGAAAAAACGTTCGAGAACAAATTCAAGGGTATCCAACTTGAGAAATGTAGCACAGACAAGCTAAATGCATATGGTGGTTCTCGTATTGTCACCATTGGTTGTTTTACAGCCACGATCAAGTGTGGTAAACAGGTTCTCGTATTGTCACCATTGGTTGTTTTACAGCCACGATCAAGTGTGGTAAACAGGTTCTCGTATTGTCACCATTGGTTGTTTTACAGCCACGATCAAGTGTGGTAAACAGGTTCTCGTATTGTCACCATTGGTTGTTTTACAGCCACGATCAAGTGTGGTAAACAGGTTCTCGTATTGTCACCATTGGTTGTTTTACAGCCACGATCAAGTGTGGTAAACAGGTTCTCGTATTGTCACCATTGGTTGTTTTACAGCCACGATCAAGTGTGGTAAACAGGTTCTCGTATTGTCACCATTGGTTGTTTTACAGCCACGATCAAGTGTGGTAAACAAACAGCCAGTGACATGTTATGTGTTGCGAAGGGTAACTGTGGCAACATACTCAGTGTAAAGTCAAGTGTGGTAAACAAACAGCCAGTGACATGTTCTGTGTTGTGAAGGGTAACTGTGGCAACATACTCAGTGCAAAGTCAAGGCAAACACTTGGTTTGCTGACTGTAGCAGGGCATGTAGTTAACACAGCAGAGGTAACGAAATATCCCACTGTGTTCGAGGGCATCTGGAAGTTAAAAGAGTTCGATGTCAAACTACATATCGATGAGAGCGTTCCCTCAGTCACCCAACGCGACAAGCGTATCCCTTTCCACCAGCGAAAGAAAGTCACAGCTGAATTGCTTGAACTTGAGAAAAACGATGTCATAGAGAGGGTTTCTCCGATATTGGTTGTCCCAAAACCAAAGGTTCGTATCTGTGTTGATATGCGAGAGGCAAACCGTGCGCGCGCGCGCGCGCGAGAGAGAGAGAGAGAGAGAGAGAGAGAGAGAGAGAGAGAGAGAGAGAGAGAGAGAGAGAGAGAGACATCCATCGCCAACAATGGATGATATCGCGCATAGGCTAAACAACGCTCGTGTGTTTAGTAAGGTGAACCTGAAATCAGGTTATCACCAACTAGTTTTGGCTGAAGAGTCTAAGTATATAACCACTTTCTCGACGCATGATGGCCTTTGGCGGTACAAGCGTTTGAATCTTGGTATTTCGAGCGCGAGTGAGGTGTTCCAGAATTTCATAGCGAATGTCATTGATGGCATCGAAGGAGCGTTGAACATGTCAGATGACATATTCGTCTTTGGCAAAGGTCAAACAGACCGTGAAGCATTTGAAGAGCACGACATATACTTGATTCAAGTATTGCAAAGGCTGCAAGAGAGTGGCCTCACAGCAAATATCCCGAAGTGGGAATTCAGAAAGGCGAAGATGGAGTTCTATGGCATGGTGTTCTTGAAGGAAGGTATTGAATCTGATCCAAAGAAGGTTGACGCCCTGACAAAGATGGCACCTCAACGTCGGTTGGAGAAATCCAGAGTCTCTTGGGAATGACTAACTTTCTTGCAAGGTTTATTCCAGACTATAACAGCTCCTATCAGAAAGCTGACACAGAAGGAGCAGGCGTTTGAGTCGGAACTCAAACAACAGTCTGCATTCGACAGGCTGAGGGACATACTGAGCAATGCGCCAGTAGTAACGTACTTCGATGAGTCGAAGAAGACGGAGATCATTGTCGATGCTTCTCCAGTCAGGCTGTCAGGAATGTTGGTCCGATAACACGACAAAAAGCTAAGAGTAGTGGCTCATGGGAGCAGAGCCCTCACTGCGGTTAAGCAGATGTATAGAAGCCAACTCGAAAGGGAAGCCCTTGCAGTTGTCTGGGCTTGTGAGTATTTCCATCTCTATATCTTTGGGGCTCCGGTGAAAGTTGTCACAGATCATCAGCCCCTGGTAACATTGTATGGAAATCCCAGTGCTAAGTTGCCCCTACGCCTTGAGCGATGGGCCATGAGGTTGTTGCTGTATCAGCCAATAATCGAGTACCGTAAAGGTTGTGAAAATCCCTCTGACTACCTATCGCGCCATCCACAGGTCTCAGAGAAGAGTTCTAGGCAAGAACTGGTGGCAAAAGAATATGTCAATTTCATCGCTGCAGAGAGTGTTCCAAAAGCGATTAGCTACGAGAAGTTTTAGAAGCGACATTGGATTATCCAACGCTTAGTGCCGTGAAAGAACTTATGATCACGGATCGATGGTACATGCTTGAAACAGAGTATGGTCGAGACCCGTCCGTGGATTATGAAGCACTCCAGTAGTACAGTCGAGTCGGAAGTCAGCTCACTGTAACGCTAGACGGACTGGTGTTGAAAAAAGGCAAGTTCTTATATAGCGCGGTATCCAGTCCGTAGGAAAGGATCTGAAATAGCAATACCGGCAAGCCTGCTGAGACAAGTGCTAAAACTAGCCCATGAAGGTCAAAGAGGAGTCAACAAAACCAAAGCTCTTCTTAGAGTAAAGGTGTGGTTTCGAAGAATCGACGCCATGGTAGCCAAGCTCCTAGAAGAATTCATCGCGTGCAGTGCAGCGTATGATCTAAAGTCAAGAGAGCCGCTAGTGATGTCAGAACTGCCATCCAGGAAATGGTCTCATCTGTATGCAGATTTATGTGGTCCACTGTCATCCGGTGAGTACCTACTTGTTGTTTTGGATGAATATTTCAGGTTTCCTGAGGTAGAAGTCATCAAGTCGCTCTCGGCACAGACTGTCATCCCGATTTTTTACAAAATCTTTTCTTCTAGAGGTATACCAGAGAAGTTGAAGACTGACAATGGCACCCCCTTTCAGAATTCTAAGTTCAGATGTTTTGCCAAAGATCTTGGTTTTCATCACCAGCGTATCACGGCGTACTGGCCAGAGGCTAATGCGGTCGTCGAGACGTTTATGAAAACCGTTGGGAAAGTGTGTAAGTGTGCTCAGATAGATGGAAAGTCATGGAAGCTGGAGTTCTATAGATTCTTAAGAAACTATAGAGCGACTTCACACACTTCAACAGGTCTTCCACCAGCAACTGTTCTGAACGGTGTGCCGTTAAAGACAAAACTACCACAAGTGTGCACTACACAAGATGACAAACTCCTTCGCTAGAAAGATCAGAGCGCGAAGAACAAGATGAAGGAGTATGCGGAAGCTCGTGGAAACATACGAAGGTCAGACATCAACATTGGAGACAAGGTGTTGCTTAAGAACGTCACGCAACAAGGCAAGTTGATTCCAAAGTTCCAACAGCAACCCTTTGAGGTCATACAGAGGAAAGGTGCTATGGTCACAGCACAGCTAGGTCAGGAGACCAAAGCGCGGAATGTCACTCATTTCCGCAAGATCAGTACAGATACTACGCCCTTGCCATATCCGCCTGATGAGCCTGACCCGGTTCCTTTGACCACCACTGATGTCCATCCACTTCATCCTGCAAGTCGTAGGGGTCCTGTGGGTTCTCCGTCCACTTCTGGGGTTGAAATGCCGAACCTTCCTTGTCCTATCTCCCGTCCGCAAAGGTTGAGGAGTGTTGCAAAACGACTAGAATATTTCGAAGTCACTTTACCTTGTTTCACGGAATGACTGTCTGATGTGTACCAAACAGTATATAACATATATGTTTTTGTTCAAATGTTTGTTCTAATATAGCAACGTGCGATTTTATAAAGTTTAGGGAGACGTAGTGTAGTTCTAACTGTATGCCGCGCCACCTATAGGCAGCAACTTGCCCCGTTTGTTCTAGGGGACATTATTTCAATAAAGGGAGTCTCCACACACAGCACATCGGTCACTATTTTATAGTCGCCATGGATACTGTTTACCCAAGCGGAACGGACACGGTATTCTGGTTGTTGTACGTTGCACTATTCGTAATGCAGACAAGTATTGTGCAATTACCTACTGGTCGCTGGCTGGGCGATAATTAATCCAAATGTCCACTTGAGAATTAAACATTGTACTAACACTCACGTGTGCCCATTTTGTTGCGTGTTCACTCGCTTAGTTTCAACCACATACGTTCCTATACTTGTAATATTAAAAAACGTTCAGATAAACCCAAAAAACTTGTAGAAATACACGATTATAGGTTGTAGCTGTGATCACGTCGTTTCCGCTAGTCTCGCTTTAGAATCATTTCGCCAAAAATCATATTTATCTAGAATCCACAATGGCAGGCCAGCTCGTTGGTGCAAATGTGTGTGTGCAAATGTGACGAAATCATTGAACAAACTATTAAATAATTTTTTACTTGATCCGGTCAAAATTCGCCGAAAGTGGTCTGGCTGTGTGTGCAGTGACATTCACATGTTTGCCAGTTACCCGATCTGATGACCAAAGTCAGTTCCTTCGGTGATTTTAGCAAACGTACGTGCCCTTTTATTAAACCAATTGCACATATTACGTAAACTATGCACCACATATCTGATAGGCAGAATCGTCCGCCCCATCATTACATATTTACATATATTATTACAGAAGAAGAAGTAAAAAGAATAGCAAAAAGCCAGATTGAAAAGAATTGTATGGAGATAGACTTTGCCTACCTATTTGAAATTGAATATCAATGAGCCCATTTTGTGATGGGCTAAATTAATTGAGTTTTAAGCAATTAATCACATGTTAAACAGGTGATTTTTTAGTTGGTCCCTCACATGTTTGCAGTCGCGCTTTGTCTGTACTGAGATAGAACTTGAAGAAGAAGCTGAGAGAGAAGGTGTTTCTGTGGGAGTCCATTCCACGATTTCGGACCGCGTTCTAAGTGAGGCAGCCATATAGCTTTATATATGAAACGAGTCAACTGGCGTCAGTTGGTATTATTTTTAAATGTCACACTCTATTAAATGTTGAACTGAATAAAATACATGCACCCGGTATGCACAGGGGTCCAAGACTGACCGCGATATATCAAAAACTGCGTTATAATGGGGCACGTAATAAGGTGGCCTGACCATATGACAAAACATACCTTATCAACAGCAAAGACCTGCTGATCTTGGGGACCCACCCCAAAACAGTTGTCCCCCGGCACATCTTTGTGGCTGATAAAGTCAACAACTCCAGGCATTTGAAGGGCATCTGAAGCATCGACACTGATGAGTCGGGCGTGAGCTTTGCTGCTGATAACAAACGCCAGTGACAGCTCTCCTACAACATAACCAGAAATAAGAAATAAGAAAACTAAACAATGTTTAGGTCATAGATAACTTTTATGAATTGTATATACAACGATCTCGATCAAGAGTGACCAATATATTAACAATGTGCAACAGCGATACTCGTTGACAACGACACAGGTGTCACCCAGTGATGCACATCAACTAAAACACATAGTAGGTGTGTTATATATTTGTATCTACACATACGTGATATACATTAACACAGTACAATGACACAACGATACAAACGGACAATGAAACAAACTGACAGCAGCAGGTGTAAATAATTAACACATTAAAAAAAAATTAAAACCGATTGTAGGTACCTGCATATGGGCGAATATCATCGATATACATCGCCTCTCCTGTAGTTTGTTGGGTGGCCGCCAGGTAGGGTAAAGCGCGACCAACTGGGTCAATCTGTTGTTGCTTGTCTTCGACCTCCTCATACACTTGACTGCCACAGCCTGGTTGCCGTTCAAACACCGATGTCGCACTCTGGTATGTTGGTGGGACCATTTCACTCTGCAGTGGCAACACATTTACGTTAAATTAATTAATATAACGTAATACTAAAACAAAACATGGCAAAATAGAACATATTAACATGAACAATTTCACGCGAGCAAAATATTAACACTTATTTTTATGCAATCATACAATAAACCATGTCAATTAAAAAAGTGCATTCTTGAATCGTATATAGCATGGTATCGAGTCCTTGGGACTGTTCAAAGCGCTTTACCCTTCACCCCCTCCCCTGGCAGACATGTTCTTTCTAACTCGACTTCTCGGGGAAGCATACAGCCATACTGCAATTACTGCGCGAAGAATATTTGTTCACATATCCACCACTGTCCACAGCCAGACACTCATTTATACAGCTGAGAGAACTCGAACAACGTGGAGTGAAGGAAATTGCCCAAGCTTTGAAACGGCAGCAAGAGGACTCGAAACCGGGTTCTCTCGTCTGTGAGTCGGACGTCCTAACCAACAAATTACAAAAAGGATGTTCTCGAGACTAGCACTTCCATACACTGTGTGTAAGTGTTGATTACTTAAATGTTCTTCTGCATTTTTCACGGTCTTACTTTAGAATCGTTTCGCCAAAAATCATAACTATTTAGAATCCACTACGACATGATAACTCGTTGGTGCAAATGTGTTATTTAGTTTTGATTATTTCTTACTGGATCCTGTAAAAATTAGCTGAAAAAGTGGTTTGGCTCTGTATGCAATGACATTCACATTTTCGCAAGTTGCCCGGTCTACTGATCAAAGTAAATTTCTTGTTTAACAAATGTAGGCGTCTTTTATTAAACCAATTGCACATATTACTTAAACTACTCATGCACCATACATTTGAATATCAATCAACCCAATTTGTGATGGGCTAAATGACTTCAGTTTTAAACAATTAATCACATACCAAACAGGCTATTTATGAGTTGGTCCCTCACCTGTTTGCTGTCGCGCTTTGTCTGAACTGTGAGATAGAATTTGAAGAAGAAGCTGAGAGACAGGGTGTTTCTGTAGGACTCCATTCCTCCGGGCACCCCTGGGGTTATGGACAGCTCCGTCGCAAGCAGGCCACAGGCTTCTGGGATACGATCATCATCCCATTTCCTTTAACAAGCAGTAAATAGTTTATTTTTCATTATACAGTTTATTTTTATACCAGTACTTATTCCTACTCATGCAATAAATAATAAGGAGAGACAGGTTGTTGTAATATAACGTACGGATAATTTCCAGATTTATGTAGTTATATCTGCACTTGTTAATGCAATATTTGTTATTTAGGTATCACGGAAAACGTTAATTGCCCAGACATGATGAGGACTTTTACTGTATTATGGATTCTTAGGGAGCAAAGCATAACATTGTTTTAACTATTGAAAAAATACACCGAACAGGTCCTTATACTGTAATAAGTTAGAAAAGTATTGTAAGTACATTGATATATGTTCTAAATTGCATATTGCAATGTTGCAATAAGCAATGCTCCGATTGTTGCCTCCACCTATAGCAGAGAGGTGACCTCTAGTACTGGAGCGTACGCACGCACGCACACACACACACACACACACACACACACACACACACACACACACACACACACACACACACACACACACACACACACACACACACACACACACACACACACACACACACACACACACACACACACACACACACACACACACACACACACACACACACACACACACATACACACACACACACACACACACACACACACACACACACACACACACAGTATTGTTATACTGTTTGATATCTTACTTTCCCACCAGGTTCCCTGCAGTGCTGGTTGCCATGACAGTATGGGCATCCATTCCGCCATAACTCAATGACAGTTCTTTGATGACGTCACCATTTTCTTCTAGTAACACTCTCATGCCTGCGTTGACAATGGCAATGTCATCTTGTCTGCGGTGTGCCTGTTTGTAGCCTTCAAAGTACTCATTCTACAAATGTGTCACAAAGATGCCATTCACTAACACAATGTAAACAAGATAGTCCTCAAGTTATTTAGGGGCAACATTAGAGAAAGTTCCTTGATAAAATGCCAGTTCTTGACTGGTTATCTAGTTTTGCTTGGTTGACAATAAAGGCACTTTCATCGATAAAGAATACACATTTGCAATATCATAAAGGCTGAATTGTCAACGGAATAATACGTTTTATTTCTTAATAACACAAGAGAAAGAGCTAAAATATAATAAACATAATTACCTGTCTCGTGAATGGAATGAGGATGTTGAGAAGAACCTCGTCTGGTTTCACCAAAGTTTTACGGTAGCCTTGGAAGAACTCTTCATCCATGACAACGGTCCGCTGTCCTCCGTCTATAAAATACCAAGCTAATACAGGCCTATATGTAAATTCTACCCACAATCCCCAGGTTGTAGGTCCAATTACAGTTACAGCAATTACAGCAATTGTATTTTTGTACTTACACTAATACGGCGACACACACTAGTATCAGGTCATAAATTTAAACAATGTGAATTATATTCGGTTTTGGACAATCTACACTTACAACAGTTCCAAACCCTGAGCGTAATGTTTGTATATGGTACAAGCCGTCATCAAGTTATGTGTGAAGAGAAAAAGGTAAATTCTCAATGTAACAGAGTGAAACGTGTTTATTATTAAATGCAGATATGGGAGTAAATTGGCAGCTGAAGGAAAATGTTGCTGTTTTTTCATGAAATACAATTACACATATAACATAAATAAACCAGACATTATTAATGCGTTGTGTATCCAGATAAAAACGAGCTCAAATGCGTTAAAAAAATTAAATTAAATAATAAAAAAATAAGGCCTATCTATAAACTGCTTAGTTGGGAATGCATCGTGCATGTTGTCGGATAGTAGTTGCCATTTTTCCTATTGGTGGCTCTTGACGTAGTTTCATAAAATATAAAGTCCACGCCATTGCTGCTGTCAACAATAATGCTATAAAGGCTGTACGAAAAGGATGTGTCATTAAAACCATCTTGAAAGTGGCAACAGAGCTGGCTGATCTGGTTGCAGAGGGCCAGGTTGTGAGCATGACATACCTTTGCTGGCAACGGTAACATGACATTTCGCGGACAGAAACAAAGGATTCAGATCCGAGATAGGACTGGCCGTGATTATACTGCCTCCAATCGACTGAAATAAATAAAAAACTAGAACAAATATTGGTTTTGCTACCAAAACTTTAAAAAGGCAGTCAAGTGGTTACTCACATTGCCTGAAGCCTAATATAACCAATGTTGGTCTACACTATTTTTGCTTATACAATTGCTAATATTAATACATCAATCTACTATAAGTTCATACTATACACACAGGGTGAACCATAATCGTTTTAAAACACCATTTAATAAGCATTTAAGACAAATATTTATATTTTTACCATGTTCATATGTAAATTTAGCACAACAATAATATCTGCAGAATAGATCAACCTGTATGTTAAAACACCGTACTTAATTGATTTAGTCCATCACGAATCAGATTCATTTTCAACTGTGTAGTTCATGAATAGTGTAAGTGAGCAGTCGGTTTAGTAAAAGTGCATATTTATTAAAAAAAATAATTAAAAGAACTGACTTGGCAAAAATATGAATAGCCTATTTTGTAGTACATGTATATGCGAAGCCACGTTTGCAATTTTTCCTCTAAATATTTAAAGACCACAACATTTTTTTTCAGATGATTTCACAAAAACTAAATTAAAAAATTGAACAAATGACCTGTCGTAATCAACACTATATAGGTAAACTCACGAAATTAGGTGAACAAAAGTTTAATTGGTGAGGGATTCGTAACATGATCAACAGTGTTTTTGTAGATACTTACACCGGTATTCCTAACTTGTTTCCCGGCGAACCACCTCAACATCTCAATGATGGCTGCATATATACGAGTTTTGTATTCTGCAAACAACATTACATTAATACATAATTTTTCAAAGAGGATCACGAAAACTACAACAGCAGCAAAAACACAGCAATGTCTGTAACAACTTTTTGAAAATATCCCTAAAGGTGTGGTCAGACAAACACACACCTGACTGCTTGGCTGCAGACATACTAGGACAGAGATAAGGACTAGAGAAGTAAATAAAAGCTCTTCTTTTTAAACATACATTTTCTCTGAAACCTGCCATGTTTATCTCAATGACAGAAACATTTTAGTATTCCCAATTTTAACTTGTATTTTAACTAGTATTTTAACTTTTACCACAATGACACAAGCATTTTAGTAGCCACAATTTTAACTTGCTTTAACTAATGTTTTACTGTATTTTTTATTTACTGGCAATTACTATTTTAATGTTTAAACGTTTCCCATTAAGTCAAACTCATGTATTGCAACTCGTCTTTGAATGGCCAAAGCAGTCAGATTGAGGGCAGAATCAGATGCTGAAAACACCGTACTTAATTGATTTACTCCATGTTAATAGGAGTAAGAAGAGTTGTGGTCATACATTTGCAAACTGGTGAGTCCTTTGATACCTGGTTCGCTGCTGACCAGTTCCTGAAGGACATCCTTCAACGTGGTCAGTGTAGTGGAAGCTCCAAGCCGGACTCCGGCTGCTGTTCGCTCCACAAAGAGCAGCTCCGGGATTTTAGTCACAGCAATGACTACTGGGTAATGCCGAAACTTCGACTTCCAACCAACTCCTGAGTGAAAGCAGTTTCTGTATTATGATATAACTAATAACAATGATATATCACACAAAATCATATATATTATTAAACTTGAATTTGTCAAAGTAATTTTAATCATAAAAAGTTTACTATAAAAATGATAATGGAAGTGATTTGTTTATTTATAATTAATACTACTAGCTAAAAATACAATTAAATTTGTTATTTTCTCTTTTAATGTTTAACTGTTTGATTCAAAACTATATGCGATCCTGTAAATAATATTACGTTATAAGCCACATATCCAACAACGACACAAACTAAGGTACAGATGCAATATTCCAAAATGCAAAGTGTATAACTTAAACGACATTTACCGATACACATAGCGACAACAAGGGAACTTGCGTACCAGTTTCCGTGTTGCCAATAACCAACTCTGCATCGGGGTATGTGGATTTCAAAGTCAGGAGGTCATCGAGCGATGTTGGACGGTACCATGTGACGCGGTCTGAGGAGAAGACCAGTCGCGTCTTGTCAAGTCCGTCATTCAGCTGGGTAGGACAATAAAATATTTTTTTAGTGATGTTGGTTGTTACATCAGAGGACTTCGTTGAATAATTTTCTGTAAATTATTCCTACCATTTAAATTAATGTGGCCTTAGCAAGGTATATTTTCTCAAACATATGTCTCAAAGTGTTACGTAGACAAACATATCAGTTAAAAAATGTTTAATAATGCCACATTATTGAGAAATACTTTTAAAAGCATAAAATACCTGTGTAGTCATCCAGGTAAAATCATATACCTGCAACTCACTTGGGAAGATGGGTTCCTGGGATGGGTCATAGGGAAGAAATGTTGAACCTTCTTCCATTGGTTGCTCCTGGATATCATAGAAAACATCAGTGTGTGGCTAGTAATACTTCAGGCATATGTAAAGGTCAAATATCTTTTGTACTTTAGTTAGGTAGGAGCGGGGGAGGTGGTGGGGAGGAAGGGGTAGGAAGAGTGAAAGGTGGGAGGAAGATGGGAAACAGGTCAGAGGGCAGAGGGGAAACATGGAGGAAGAGATGGAGTGAGTGAGCAAGGGAGGATAAAGGGAGGGAGGGGCAGAAGGAAAAAGGGAGGAAGGGTTGAGAAGGAACGGAGAGAGGAAGGGACGGAGAGAAGGGAGGAATTGACCATATCTGGGAGGGAGTGATTGAGTAAGGGACATAGGAAGAGAGGACAAAGGAGGGAGAGAGGAAGTGAAGTAGGGTTAGGAAGGGAAGGATGGATGAATGAGAATATACATACATATGAGTGAGTGAATGAGAGAGAGAGAACGAGAGAGAGAGAGAGAGAGAGAGCGATATTGAGATAGTGAGTCAGCGAGAAAGAGACAGTGAGAGAGCGAGAGTGTGCGTGAGTGAGAAAGAGAGTGAAGGTGCGAGAGAGAGAGAGAGAGAGAGAGAGAGAGAGAGGGAGGGAGGGAGGGAGAGAGAGAGAGAGAGAGTGAAGAGTCAAAAAGTGAGAGGGAGACATTATATCACAGAAAGAATCATAAGGCAACTGAAATATGTAGATCCTTCTAGCAGTCAACACGACAGTGGCTTCATCTCGCACAGAGAAGAAATTCTGTATACTTCGCAAGATTCTGAAAGGCAGAAATCTTGTATGCAAGATATCCACTAATGAGAACATGATTAATCTGTACCTCGGAGACTGTGCTTTCTTGTACCTTATTATTTTTACAACATTCTTCACCCATTGGACATTGGAACTCCTGCAATTAATTCACGAATGGTTATCAAGAAGCAGTGACAATTAAACATACACAAACACAAACTTAAAATGCATTATAACTGTTTAAAAATACAGTTGTGTTCTGTAAAATACAATTTAAAAGTATGTTAAAAACCGATCGAGAATTGGCTGTATAAAAGCTCACACATATGTATCGTATCTAATCATAACAGTTCAATTCTGGACATAGTTTGACACATTTTTAGGACAGAAGAAAAATGTCCCATGATAATTATATTAATATATTAATAAGAATATTATATTGTTGTGACTGTGTTTATTCAAACATATTCAACAAACATTAAAATTCCACTTTTCTAAGGTGGAGAGCAATATATATTAAGGTAATTGTTTGTTCTGATGATATTCATTATATAAATACAATGGTTATTTCCAATCCAAATATTTTAGCTAATTTCCATTTCATTTTCAGGCCAACAGGTCATCATAAAGCCAAACTTTGCTTAATATTTCATAAAATAATGTCCATCTAAGTTAGCAAGACAGTCATATATATTGCTATTTTTTTACTTTTTTTATCACAGGTGGGGGAAAGAGTTCATAGTGATGTATGCAGATAACATTACTCCCATATATACTAGAGCCATTGTAAGTATTGTCCATAGCATATATTGTACTGGTGTTAAGTATATATTATTTCATTGCTAGAAAGCATTTGCACGACACTGAAATACATTTATTTATTTATTATTATTAGTCAAATTCAACTTCAAATCATTCACCTTTGTGAAACTTCGGAATGCATCCAGTATTGGCCTATAGCCAGCACAACGGCATAGATGACCTATAAACAAAATAGAGTAATGATTGCTATAGCAACTATATCATCAGGCGCTGGAATAGTTTTTATATAAACATATGCATTCGTCTTGAAGTGTCAATCATACAAATTTAACAAGATTTAACAAGATTTGCCATCCAAGCCAAAGGCCCAGATGGCAAGTGGACAAGGAAGCCATTGGCTTATCGAGAGTCCAACAATGTTCATCTACTTATAGCCTGCCCTCCTGAGATATGTGTCAACCTTGTTTTTAAACATATTCACGCTGCTAGCAGTTACACAATCTGTAGACAATTTGTTCCATTCATTTATTGTCCTCTGTGAGAACGAGTGCTTCCTGATGTCCAATCTACATTGATCCTTTACTAATTTTACCTCATGTCCTCTAGTTCTGCTATCCTTCTTGAGTGAGAAAAACATATTTCTATCAATATTTTCATACCCATTCAATATCTTAAAAACTTCAATCTGATCTCCTCTTAACCTCCTTGTCTCTAGAGTTGTTAAACCACATTCTTTCAAGCGTTCTTCATAACTAAGGTCTCTCAGTTCTGGAATTATTTTAGTTGCTCTCCTTTGTATGCGTTCAAGCGTATCTATATCCTTCTTACGATATGGTCTCCATGCTTGTATACAGTATTCTAAATGAGGTCTAACTATTGCTTTATAAAGAGGTATAATTAACCTTTTTCCCTTGTATGTTATGTTTCTTCTAATCAATCCAAGAATTTGATTACCCTTTGAAGCTGCAATACCACACTGCTCTGAAACTTTCATATCAGCGCTTATTGTAACTCATAAGTCCTTTTCTTTTACAGTAGTACCCAGAACAGTATCTCCCATTTTATAGTTTACATTCAAGTTCCTATGTCCTGTATGTAGGCATTTACATTTCCCAACATTGAACAACATCTGCCATTTCTCAGACCATTTCACTAATCTGTCTAGATCGTTTTGTAAATGTTGTTTATCACCATCAGTATTAACCTTTCTAAACAGTTTTGTGTCATGCGCAAATTTCAGTACGTTACTTGTTATACTGTCGTCCAAGTCATTGATATAAATTAAGAATAATATAGGTCCTAATACTGATCTTTGAGGTACCCCACTCAAAACCGATTTCCAATTTGAAACTTCTCCATCTACTACAACTCGTTGTCTTCTGTCAGTCAGCCATTGTTCTATCCAGTCAGTTATGCTGTCCCCGATACCATGGGCTTTTAATTTAAGTAGTAATCTTTGATGTGGCACTTTGTCAAAAGCTTTCTGAAAATCTAAGTAGATAATATCTAATAATACATTTTATAATATTCACAATTTTGTATCTATTGCTACTTCCGTTGCAGTTGTTGTCTGCTGCTACTACTAACAACTACAGCCACCTTCCCCCCACCACCACCAGTGATACATATTTTGAACAATAATTTTTCATTTTTAGATTTTTCTGGCCACATTTATTTTTGAAATTCACTAACCACAGGGGCTCTAGCTATTTCTCCTTAGCACGAACATGACTGCATTGGCACTGTAAAACTTGACAACTGTTGTAACTAACTGTAAATAGTAACATATATGAAAAGGGCACTGCCCATTCCAAACAACCCGTACACCTCATGTAATCTACCAAGAGTTTAACCTATCAGAAGAAGACTAATTATGAATCTAGTTCGTAAGGTATAATGTTATTCAAAATGTCACACATTTTCTGATATGCTTTATGTGTTCCGAGGCTTACACAATATACCAACCCTCAAATGCATTCTCCGCATCAGCCATAGAAGGGCAGGGGTTGTTACGAAGCAGCGTGTACATTGACATCACCATCCCCGGGGTACAGAAGCCACACTGACTGCCATGTGACTTAGCAAGTCTCTCCTACGGACAGGAAAACATGTATTATACAAGAATGGTTAACTGGTGGGAAGACAATTTTTAACACTAAACTTCTTCTTCCCTCTCTGTCCCTTGAGTGGTGGGGGATACATCACTCAGTCTGTTCCACCATCTCGACGAGTCGTCTCCATCCACCGTGACCGTCTGCCATTCTTTCCCATTATTGGCTGCTCACCTCTGCCCTTTCAAGATCTCTCTTAACACTGTCCTTCCATCTTAATATTGT
>OY759262.1:33751571-33766571 GCA_963662155.1 Lamellibrachia columna
GCAGCTTTTATTCTTTACTAACGTAACCTATTTACGTGCACTGACGCACCGCTATCGGACACAGCGGTTGCAAATCCCTCGACGACCCAACTGTAAGTGGACAAAGTACACTGTTCACGTCCTATGTGCATATGGCAGGTCTGTAGTAGGACCGTCAACTACTATGGCAGGCCAATAGGGCCATACACGCGTTTTAGTCACTAGTTGAATTTATGACCCAACGACGATGAAAATATACACACACAAACAAATGAAGGGTAACTGGATATACTGACTGTTATTTGTAAACTATAGAAATGTCAAAATACAATGCATGACCCTGGGCGGATTCTGGCCCTGAAAAAGGGGGGTTCCCAGTTACTATCTCACACCGGCATCATGGGGAGGTACACTGTGGCAGTGTTGTAGCCTGTGGCAGTGTTGTAGCCTGTGGCAGTGTTTAGCCCGTATGAACATTGTTTGTGGGACTTTCCTGGTCATTTCATTGACAATCATATTTCACTCTCCAGTTATATAGGGCCTACTGGAAACTTACAAGTGTCGATTTTAGTAACACAGTTGCCCACCCCTGTACTGATGGACTGCCTGAATTCCAGCACAGGATGCAAACATGTCAGTTACTAGGAAATAAAGCAGCTCATATGTACTCTGGCAACATGCCGAAAGCCATAGAGAAACCACAATCCTGTCTGAAATGAAAGCGAAGGTCTACGCCGACCCAGTCCCATTATCAACCTCCGATCACTGGGATGTTCAAGGGGAGAAGGTGAGCAAAAATAAGTTCTAGGTGTCAATATCTAGGAAGAGAAAAATGCAGAAATTATATATCTAATGAATTTCCTGTGTAGCAGAGAAAAGAAAGTAATGTTACTAAAATATGATGGTATGATAGTACATCTAAATTTGCTTTATAATGTAATGTTAATGTAACCTTTATACAGAGAATACTGAAATTTGAATGAAATATTGTATTTGATATTATTCAGTCCTGAAATATACTTCTGGATACTGGTATCTTACTTTAATGGACTAACAATGCCTACTGGATTTTTCCCAGAAAAAGCTTTTTTTGTACATTTTCTGTTTCAGCTTTTTATTTTACTGATAATTTAATAAAATAATTACTCCCTACCTACTAGGTAAATGTTCTCCCATCCACTAGACAGGAAACATTTGGGGTGTGGTCTCATTTAGAATACAACGACTTCCTGAAACCATGGCTGTGCCGCAGTACTTTGTACTTTTGTAGTTCTTAAAAAGTGTACTTGAGTACTTTTGTACTTAGGTACACTTTTTTGAGTACTTATACTGGTACTTAAGTACATAAAAAAAAACGGGTTAAGTCCGCCACAATTACAGGTACACATGTATTTAAATATATTTTAAATGTACTTGTACTGGACTAAAGTACTTGTCCTAAAACCATGGTGTATTGGTATTTATATACTTTGTCAGTGAAAAGTACTTGTACTGGTACTTAAGTACATTTCAAAGTACTGCTGCCCAGCCCTGGTTGTAGCACAGTCGTAGAAACTTTACTTAACAGATAGTACCAATGTAAATGTAAAATAAAAGTATGTCAGATTTTCATTATATAGATCTGATTACAAGTACTAGTAAATTAATCATCCCCATTTCTTTTGTATTCCAGGAGCATCTGTTTTGCTGTGGCAGAACACCGTCCTTCAATATTAGCCAACGATGACACAACTGCGTCCAATACTGGTGAAAAGACACCTGCATCTACTGCTGATAAAAAAAACCTGCATCTATTGCTGGTGAAAAGACACCTGCTTCCACAGCTGATAAAAAGACACCTGCATCTACTGTTGGTGAAAAGACACCTGCCTCCACAGTTGATAAAAATACACCTGCATCTACTGCTGGTGAAAAGACACCTGCTTCCACAGCTGATAAAAAGACACCTGCATCTACTGCTGGTGAAAAGACACCTGCCTCCACAGTTGATAAAAATACACCTGCATCTACTAGTGGTGGAAAGAAACCTGCTTCCACAGCTGATAAAAATACACCTGCATCTACTGCTGGTGAAAAGACACCTGCCTCCACAGTTGATAAAAATACACCTGCATCTACTGCTGGTGAAAAGACACCTGCTTCCACAGCTGATAAAAAGACACCTGCATCTACTGCTGGTGAAAAGACACCTGTATCCACTGCTGATAAAAAGACACCTGCATCCCCTGTTGGTGAAAAGACACCTGCACCCACTACTGATGAAAAATACACATCCAAATATGCAAAATATGGCAAATATTGACAACAATTCAATTATGCGTGATCTCAGGACAGTGATGTGTCTCAGTGGTGTATAACTTCATCCAAAGGTACAGGTTTTACATTTTGTATAATGTGGGACAAAGAAATAAACTTAAACACTGGTGGGCTGAAAGATCTAAAGCGTTATGGAGAAGCAAAAGAACATTAAACCAATATTAGAGACAAACAACATCAAGGAACTGTACCTCAGCATTTCAAACCTACACCCTTGGATGATACTGTAACAAATGCAGAAATTCTCTGGTCAGCCTTTAATTTGCATAGCACCAATTGAGTTTTCGGATTAGTGAACATACTTCAAATTTGTTCCAAAGGATTTTTCCAGATTCTGCAATAGCTAAACAATTTGAGTGTGGTCGTACACAAGGTAAGGCTGTGATATGTAATGTAATGGTCCCAGAACTGTAATCAGACATAGTTAGTGCAATGACGAGTGGTCCATTTTCATAACTGACGCAGTGGATGTAACAAACGTAGAACAATGTTGCATCATTATCAGTTATTTTGATACATTGGCGGGTTGTGTCAAAAGCCATTTCTATACGATGCTTCATTTGACCAGTGCCACCGCTAAATCCATAACTCGATAACATCTGCTTTTATATCACTTGGAACTAATGGTGCTGGGACTATGATAAGTGCTATTTCCGGATTATATAAACGATTGAAAGACTTGCAGCCTAATCTCTATTCTATGTGGTGCATATGTCATCATATGACTTGTTGAAAAGAAAGCTGCAGACACATTTTCTGGTGACGTTCACGATCTTGCTGTAGAAATATATTATTACTTTAAGAAATCTTACAAAAGAACAGAAAATCTAAATGAGTTTCATGAGTTCTGCGAAACAGTACAACCCAGACTACTTAAATCATCTAATGCACAGTGGCTTGCCATGCATGCCATTAGTGAGAGACTGACTGAGCAATGGGAGCCTCTTAAAGCATATTTCAACTCCGAACCAACTGACTACATCATGGAGAATGGGAAAAAGAAAAGAGTAGACAAGAACATTAGAGCTAAGGTTATGAAAATCAGGATTACGCTCAATAACGAAGGACTTCATCTATATTTTATATTCCTCAAAGATGCTTTACAAAGGTTTAGTTATTTTTACACGTTTTTCAAACTGCTTCCCCAGTAGCATGCTTGATGAATGACAAAATGGACAACCGTTTAAAGGATGTACTGATGTGCTTTGTGAAGCCTGACGTCATTAACTCATCTAGTGACCTTTAAAGCATAAATGAAGATAGCGATAGTATATTGGAGGACAGGGACAATATAAATGCTATTAATGCCCGTCGCCGCGCTAATAATGTTCCATTGAAAAATTCTCAAGATTTTTTGTAGCCTATTGGGCAATCCTGCTAACTCACGACCTGGACGGTAGACAAGTTCATAGTCATAGGGATCAATGCGTATTCGCATGCGCTGTAGTCGTGGCGATATATGTGATATCGGTTTCCTGATTTTTCCGCGTAGTGGCTTATGGTCGGTCTATACCCTGACTCGTCTCTTTAGTCCGAACTGGATGGCCAGAAACTCTTTCTCAATCTGCGCATAATTTTGTTGTGTATCAGTCATCGAGCGGGTTCTCCCTCTTGGAGCTGTGCCGCCCCTATTCCGCGTTGTGACGCATCAACAGTCAGGCGACAGGTTTGGTAGGATCGAACAATTTCAGTTCAATGTCAGCTCTTATCAGCTCTTTTTTATCCAGCCAGGCTTGATGGTGGTTTGGATCCCAGTTCCAAGCAACATCTTTCTTTGTGAGATCACGGAGCGGATCTAGCATTCTAGATAAGTTCGGACAATACGTGGCTAGGTTTTTCACGCCGATGAATCGGCGCACTTCTTCCTTGCTCTTTGGTACTGGCATGTTTACTACAGCAGCGACTTTAGCTGGACAAGCCTTGGCACCCTCACATGAGGTGATGTGATCCAGATACTTCAGTTCTTGTGTCTTGATAACGCATTTGTCATTGTTGAGTCGCAAGTTTCTTCTCGACATCTTTTCTTTTCCTAATATTTTTTGTAACTAAGCGAAATTAGTTGTTATAAAGGCTAGCAACATTTCATTAAGGAATATAGAATAAGTTTCGTGAGGATCTCTGCATGCATAAACTTCATCCCATCATATTTGATCTATACTATCATTAAATGTAGTAATAGTTTGTGCATTATATATTCTAGTCTTAGTTGGCGTATCTACCTTTGTGATATTAGTAGATTTAGTAACTAAAATATTGGTAAGTGATCGGAAATATGTGTTTAAATTATTCCATGCAATTGATAATTTGCACCAATTATAGCATTGCTATATATATTATCCATGACAGTGGCAGTAGTTGGTGTTATTATTTAGTTAGTAGTTTTACCGAAACAGGGTGTAAATGCATGTTGAAACATTGCATCTAAGTGATCTTGGGTTTCCGCATGACTACCATAATTAATATATACAGTTGAGCTTAGATTACAAAGAATGTGTGACTTTATTACTTAAAAACTTCAAATCTGACCTCCTCTTAACTTCAGTTTCTCTTGATTTGTTAAACAACATTCTTTCAGGCGTTCTTCATAAATAAGGTATCTCAGTTCAGGAATAAATTTATTTGCTCTCCTCTGTATGCGATAAAGCGTATCTATATCCTTGTATACAACATGACGTATAACTATTGCTTGATACAGAGGTATAATTAGCTGTTCCTTGTATGTTATGTTTCTCCTAATCAATCCAATAATTTGTTACCCTTTGAAACTGCAATACCACATTGTTATGAAACTGCAATACCATCACTTATTTTAAGTCCTTTTCTTTTATAGTTGTACCCAGCACATTATCTCCAATAATATAGATTATATCCAAATTCCCGTATCCTGTATGTAGGCATTTACATTTCCCAAAATTGAATAACGTCTGCCATTTTTCAGACAATTTAACAAATTTGTCTAGATCGTTTTGTAAATGTTGTTTATCACCACCATTTTGTGTCATCCGCAAATTTCAGTATGTTGCTTGTTATACAAACACTCCATACAAAACAGATTATATGTCGTAGAAAGGTCATAGTGGCTCATGTCCGGATGTTTGATGTAGCTAGCATTTGATCCACCCAAGTCATAGATAAATTCACATAATATAAATTAAACTAATATATCAATGTGTTCCATAGATTGCATGACTATGCATATCAGCGATTTGTGCATGTAAGCTTAAGTATATAAGTGTAGCAGTTTGACGCACAAATGTGTATATTGTGATATGACTGATGCTAGGTTTTGCTCGCCATCATACATCTAAGAGTTATCTCTGCTATACTGTTCATTGTTTCGTTTTTAACTGATTTAATTGAAACCTACATATCAGTGGGGAACTCATAAAATAATGTCTATATTATAACAATTGTCATACCACTGTTTTGATATTATAATTATACTATGTATAAATCGTATTTGTTAATTGGTGGCTAGTAGAAACATGTATGTGTAAGTAAGAAACTTTAGTGCTCTTATTTAGTGTTTAAAAGGTTTGGGAGGAATGATCCATGTGTTCCAGTGCTTAGTTGCTAACTTTCTTTATATAATAATGTAAGTTTTCCTTATAATTGTTTGATGGATTATAACATTCACAGTGCTTCCAGAAAAAATGCCAAAACCAACCATAAGCACCAGGACGTTTGTAATAGTTCAAAGCCTTGAAAGGAATCAGAGTAACACTGCTACTGGCTAACCTATTTTAAACTGTTTTTTTTATAATGATTGATATACTATATACAGTCAGACTTTGTTTGATCTTATATTTGTTATTGTTGATAAATAAATTAAGAGACTGGATTAGAATTCTAAAAACAAAATGTAAGTTTTGGAAGGGGTTTTGCTGTAGCTTCAGAACAAAATGCATTGGATGTGCGAGATGATTGCTTATACTGATTATTTAAATATAGTTGTGTCCTCTGTACAGTTTAGATAGCTTCCTTGCAGTGATTAGTGCAAGAGAGTGTAAGGAAAGTTATCTATTTTACATTATGTAATTTGAGTAAGATTGTAGGCATTCGGTATTGTTTAAATAAAAAAATTGTCACAAAGACTTTGTGACAAATTTATTGTTAATCTACATATACTGCTATGTTGTATTATTTGTCGCATGGTAGCAACCACTGTGACATCACAGTGTTGGTCACATGGTTCCAACTCCTGTGACATCACAGTGCTGGTCACATGGTAGTACGGGTAACCATAGGGACATCACAGTTTTGGTCACACGGCCTAGTGAGAATGGGCATGGACCAGGCTTTAATAAAAAGACATATTATTTTTTTTATTAAAATTTTAATTCAGGTTAATGAAAATGTTTAATACTGCTATGTTGTATTATTTGTCACATGGTAGCAAGTACTGTGACATCACAGTGTTGGTCACATGGTACCAACTCCTGTGACATCACAGTGCTGGTCACATGGTAGTACGGGTAACAATAGGGACATCACAGTTTTGGTCACACGGCCTAGTGAGAATGGGCATGGACCAGGCATTAATAAAAATACATATTATTTTGTTATTAAAATTTTATTTCAGGTTAATAAACATTTTCAATTATTTCTTTAGTATTATAGTTATACTAGTCGCAAATTGAGACATTGCATGGAATTATGCATGAAACCATGTGTTGGCATGCACTTTAAGCTTTTCTCAACAATGGGACATTTCATATAAAACATGTATTCTTACAGTAGTCATTGTAACGTAATCTTTCAAACTTCTACCTTGCCCTCTCAATACACCATGACTAGCATCGCAGCGTCATAACAATTATTGTACGTGTCCATTCACTCTCCTACAGCTCAAACTTAACCTTAAACCCTTATATTTAATTTATACATACCGGCATATCTACGTGTATATTTAAAATAAGCAATAGCTGGAATTTATATATTACTTGATAGTGTGATGTTTCAATAGTTCCATAATTGATTACATCAGGTAATTTCCTTAATTTAATGTTATTCGACAATGATACATCATCGTAGTACTATGTGTGCAGTATGAAATTGTTACAGTTTCATTTCCCAGGTTCCTGTTTTGCTGCTTTAAGGGTCCACAACCCACGGAGTGTAGCTGCCTTTCTTAGCTTCCGGGAACTACAAACAAACACATTACTTAAATACAAAATGTTACTACGAAACTACATTTCATCATGTACCGATATCTTCAAAACATTAATCATGACATTTGATGCAATTCACTAAGATCATAATTATGATGTTATTACGTGATTCATAATAATAGCAGCGTGAATATGTTTAAAAACAAGGTTGACACACATCTCAGGAGGGCGGGTTACACATAGAATAAAAATGTTGTACTCTTGATAAACAAATGGCTTCCTTGTCCACTTGCCATCTGGGTCTTTGACTTGGATTTCAATCTTGTTAAATCTTGTTAAATATTAATAAAAAAAACTTATATTACTATCAGACCTGGGGCAGATACATAGTGTATCTGTATATTTTTTATCTATATACATTTTTCGAAGTATCTGTATCTGTATCTATATACGTTTGTTCAAAATGAAAAGTATCTGTATCTGTACCTGTATATAGACACAGTGGCGATGTATCTTAATTTTTATATACTTTATAGATACATTTCAGATACAATGTATATCACATATTTTGCTGGAAATATTCCATTGGTGAATTGCAATTAGATAGAGAAGCCAGTAATTACTCACAGTCTGGAGTAGTTCAATAATGTTGATATAGGAATATTGCTTCATTGACGATCATTTAATTAGTAATTATATTTGTTTCATGTTTTTAAAAGCAATTAACGAAGCCATTTGGATCACTCAAAGTCATTCATATGGAAATATTGAGCAGATCATGAAGTGACACATGTCAAACATCAAACAATATAATAGCAATTGAGTTTACTTTGCTGCTTGCCATGTGAATCATATAAAAAGGTGAACTGGTCATGTCAGTGTCAGTAATACTAGTTGCCACTTATCAAACCATCTCTCTGATATTGACTTGATATATTTATTTAACCATGGGTATCCTGGACCATTATGTCCTCCCAGCGAACACTGATGGCTACTTTGAAGCCAAGTGTAGACACTGTCCCTAGTCGATATCTGGCCACATGGATTCTACAGGGAACTTCAACACATATATGAGGGTATCGAAAATGTTTCTGTATCTGTATCTATGACATTTCCAACGTATATGTATCTTATCTAGATTCATTGGTGGTGTATCCGCCCCAGGTCTGATTACTATTAATCGTCGGTAATCCGAACTCAGAGGGGCATCAGAACAAAATGGGTGTCAATCCCAAAATCGATATGCACTGGTAAAGTTGTCAATAAATGGATGAGAACGCTACAAAGCTAAGGAGGGTGAGTGTGGTGAAAAAGATCTTGTCCAAAATGAACATTTAACAATGAAACATATGCAAAACACATTCACAAACACATTACAAACACATCCCCTCTACGACACAGAAATCCCTTATTGCATCCACCCTCTCGCCCTACCTGTTTCGTGAACTGGTCGACACACGCCATGCGGATTTTCTCAGCCGTGGCCGGACTGTTCAGTTGGAAGGAGTCATTGAGTCCGACGTCAGCGCGGGCTGCCGCGATCGCATGTCTGATGGCGAAGAAGACGGAAGCCGCGAGGAAGAGAGGAGGCTCACCGATAGCCTGGAACAGTATCAGTTAAAATGTAGTGCATTGAAACAGCTTAACACAAGACAAGGTTTAGTGTTCAAGATATGGGTCTTTCTTATATTAATTTAAGACTATGTATACTATTAATATTTTTTGTATGGAGAAAAAGATTCTTCAAACAACGATGAATATGGGCTAAATATGTGAGGCTGGAATAGAGACATAACCACCTTGTGTAGGACAGAGACATGGAGAGCGGATATTACAATAGCCTTGATAAATTACATGAATAACATATATTAAACATAGCGAAGTTATACAGCGGTGTGTGTGTGTGCGTGTGTGTGTGTGTGTGTGTGTGTGTGTGTGTGTGTGTGTGTGTGTGTGTGTGTGTGTGTGTGTTTTTTTTTGGGGGGGGGGGTGTGTGCGTGTGTGTGTGTGCGCGTGTATGTGTGCGTGCGTATGTATGTGCGTGCGTGCGTGGGTGTGAATGCCCCTGTGACAAGGGCATACTGAGAAATAGGAACTCTTGAATTCTGTTCTGAAAAACAATTAAGTGTTCGATTTGAAATTCAAGTCACAAGGAACTCCATTTGTTGTACCAACTTTGTGTTATTCGTTGTAGCGAACCATGAATGACATTTAGCTGATGTAATTAGAGTCATTGTAAAGTGTCCTATCATTAACTCATTAATTAATTAGGAAATACTGATATAAATATATATCTTTGTATACTTACAAATGACTGATCTCCCCACAAAGGTCTTAAAACGAGGTGGTCGTTGTTTCAAGACTCACCTTGGATGAATAGACCGCCCGTGGATTTGAGGCACCTTTCAGAAGCGACACATTAAATTGAGCAGGAATATCGGTGAATCCGGGGATCTTGTATGTGCTCGGTCTATCGGTGTACAGAATGCCAGTTGGGGATCGGCGGACCTCTTCCAATACGTACAGACCATATCCCTACATCGTGCAAATAAATATAGTATACGTTTATTATTATACAAAACTATATAAAAGCACCATAATCATTGTATTTGCTGGCTTTTGTAGCAGTTCAATATGGTAATTTGTTCTACGTAATTTTGTTTGTAATATGTCTTTATATAGCTTGTGAATCCATGTATACTGTTTGTTAGTATTTAACTTTTTATGATTTCATCAAAGTCAAACACATTTGCGCAAATGAACTAGCATGTCATAGTGAACACTAGATGGGTTTTTTCCATGAAATGATTCCAAAACGAGACAAGCGAAACATTTAATAGCGGAAGCGGCTTTAATGACTAAAATGTTATTTTTGAAGATATTTTAAAACAAAAACGGTATTTTTGGCTAAATATTTAATGACTTCAAGTGAAATAAATTATGCCACTGTATCTACCAATGTGGAAATAATTGAAGCATAGTGTTATAATTGTGCTTGGTTAATGACAGAACCACTGACCGATGCATATTGGGAGCCTACCGGAGGCCAGGGACCATCCCTACCAAGGGTCTGTTGGAATGAAAGCTGACCAATTAAAAGGTTCATCTCTCACCGCAGGTGGCGTCTGACCAAATGCAACCATTAACCCTGCTATGGGAGTTGGCAGCACCCCTTATATTCCCTCACAGCAGGGGGTGTCTTTACAATTAGAAGCATTATCCCAGCAGTGGGATCTGGCAAAATCTCTTCCTTGGGCCAACTTTGTCTCGTAGCACGAACAAGGAAACACGTCACCCACCAACCAGCCCCCTTTCTCCACCTTTAAAAAATGATAGGATGGCCAGCACTTCAAAAGGCCTGGGGCATTCGTTCTAAATACTTCATTTTGGGCTGGCTGGACACCCAGAGGGATGCAGACCTCAGGGTCCTCTGGTCATGTGGCCGCAGTCACATGATCATGCTCAAGTAGCTGACCCAGGACCGCAGTCCGGTCACGTGAAATATCCGGGTCTCACATCCAGTTCTCAGGGTGTCACAGCTGGCCCCAGAGAGATCTGGCCGGACTGTCCCATTTTATTACCAAGATGAATAATAAATATGAAGCTTTTATTACATGAGTCGTTGTGTGGTTCTGTAACAAACGTGTAGATTAACATCACACTTTGTACAATTACATTAATTTTTCCTGGCTGAGCTCACCTGGACAAAACCACCCTCGATCTGTCCAATGTCAATGGCCGGATTCAGACTTTGGCCAACGTCCATCACAATGTCCGTGCGCAACACCTGCATGAGAGTGACAACTTCACATTTTAAAGTATCGTTGGTCACAGAATCGTCCAAACAGAAGTAAGAGATAAGTAAGAAATCCTAAAATGGAAGATATAAAAACAGTTCCAGGTTAGGATCAACGTTTAGAAACTGAAATTGTATAAAATATTCGTCAATTTTGCTTTTAGACGTACTTTATACGACCTAATAAGCGTAATTGAACTATGTTTAAAAAACATTGGGCCATGGAAAAATTTCTAGGAATCTGTTCTTATAGGCGTACACCAAATTTTTTTCTAGACAATGAGGTAATTGTTTAACACTAGTAGTGTTATTTGGTGTCTAGTATAGAACAACTGAAAAATGGAGGCAACTGTTTACACTAGAGTTTAAGTTTTTTAACACTTGTCGAATTATAATAATTAAGATCCTGCGTGGTTTAAAAAGGGAGTGTATGCTTAATAGGTTGAAAATGGTATTCACATTGCTAGCATTAACACAATCAGTAAATAACTTGTTCCATTCATTTAGTGTCCGCTGTGAAAATGGACACTTTCTGAACAGACATTTGATACTATGGCGACCAAGAAAAGTACCTGGGGTATTAAATATGTCATAAATTTTCACGTAGATAATTTATAAAATATGATTTCAAAATTAAGCGGTTAAATGACCATTATTCGCCAGGATACTCTATGCAAACAACATTAATTTTGTTATTTTCTATCATAAGTTCAAATGGTTATCCTGACTAAACATATTGCCTTGGTTACTGACCACATGGTCACCGGTGAGTGTGTCAATCTGCACCTCGGACACAGCCACGCCATAAGAGAAGTAGTTGTACTTCTCTCCACTGTTTGTCTGCCAATCGTAGTCGGACATCGGAGTTCTTGAATGAGCAGAGTCAGTCTTCTTAAAACACTTTCAGTTTGACGTATGCAAGCTTATTTTTTGTCATAGCAAGACTTGTATGTATACTTCATTTAACATGACAGTTTGTCATACCACGAATACAGATAATTATATTTAAAGTAGAAAAACTATATATACATACATATATGCATCAGTAAAAATAAATACTATATATATATATTAGATAAATAAATACATTATATATATATATATATATATATATATATATATATATATATATATATATATATATATATATATATATATATATATATATATATATATATATATATATATATATATATATATATATATATATGTACATATTATAAATAATTAAATATATATGTTCATCTGTTAGACAGGATTCAACTGACTTGTAGAAGCCGGTGGTCGAGAGGCTGACTCGGTCCATGTAGGCAGCATTCACCTGTGAACAAACATCAGAAACATGATTGGGGGGCACAAGAAAGCAACGATTAGAAAATGACGGTTAAATGGAAACTGACATGGCATGCTTGTTAATAATAATGCTACACGCACGCACATATTATATAAGTTCTAGCATATGCATAACATATTTATTATTACTTATTACATAATAATAATTATGTTTACATACCCAATCTTCCCATGAGCCACTGGGGTCCTTTGCAATGTATGGCTGCAGTCGTTCCATGATGACTTCACATGCATGCTGATGAAAGAAACACAAACACTGTTCACTCTGGTTGGTTCTGACGTATCTCAATTTTGGACAATACGTGCTTAACTGAAACTGGTATCAACACACGTGCTGGCATATATGTTGATAACTGTATCAACTATGAGTCTTTCAGTTTTATTAAAGATTTTATTAAAGAACTATTTTAGGCAGTCTTGGAGTTTTTTTGCAGTCTTAACAAGATAAAAGGCAAAAGATCCAGGTGGACAATGAAGCCATTATCTTGCAGGGAGTCCAAAAAAAGTCATCTATGTGTAACCCGCCCTTCTGAGATGTTTGACAATTTTGTTTTTAAACATACTCACGCTGCTACCATTTACACAACTTGTAAATGATCTGTTCCATTAATTTATTCTCCTCTGAGAGAATGAGTACTTTCTGATATCGAATATACACTGTTCCGTTACCTCTAGTTCTTTTATCTTTCTTACACGAGAAAAAGCATTTCTTTCAATATATATATATTTATACCATTTCTGCGTGAGAGGTTATAAATGCTTCAGAGTAAATATAATGAGTTCCCCAATCAAGGGTGGAAGACATGACGCACACTTTTAATCACAGTAATTGTCCAGAATCGTACAGTGATTGTCATTGTTACTAACCCCACATAACTAGGTGCCTGCAAACGTATTGTAGACTAGTAGCGTCTTCCAGTTTGCTCTTAATCTAACATGATTGAATTACTTACTTCTATCAGCTAATATCCCCGTCCCGAATAGTCACCTCAACCACTAACCAGATATCACCTACTCGATACAGCAATGCTGGCTAGGTTATCAGCAACACTGAGACGGAGATAATCCTAGACAGACGTTTGTCTGTCTTCATTTAACAGAAACAAGAATACTCAATACAGAAGATACAGGTTCGGCCAGTCATGACAAAACGTTCTTTTCTTTTCGAAGATACAGCCGTCTCCCCCAGGTTGTCTGCCATCCAACCTCCCTTCTCTCTCTCTCTCTCTTTCTTTCTTTCTCTCTCTCTCTCTCTCTCTCTCTCTCTCTCTCTCTCTCTCTCTCTCTCCTTCCTCTATATCCCCCTCTCTACCTGACGCGTTGAACTAGTCGCCGCCCGATTTTCTTTATTTGTCTACCCTACAGCCCCAGCCGAGGACACTGACAATTGTCTGCATCATTGCTCGGTCTGATGTTTTAGCAATAATTCTCCCCTTGTGAATGGGAACTAATGTTTCTCAAAGGAGCGTGGCTAACTGTCTCAGGCGGCTGTCGTGTCCTTTCCCGGGGATCCTATAAAAGGTCGACGGTTGATTTATGTCCAGCCAGGTGTGGCTGGTTTCCTGCAAGAGGGTTAGCGCAATTACCTGTATTTTGTGTTTACTACTTTCAACTCGTATACTAAACTATCTTTGTCTTTACTAAATATCCTACAAGATGACTATATAGTCTTCATTAATTACAATTCATCTATCATTTTCCAACAAAATCAAATTCATTAAGGTATTTAAATTGTATATTTAGAAGGATTGTACCAGCCGTATTTCGTTAAGATGTGATTGCTTTTCTTGGTAAAAAACAATCATGAATTACCTTCAGACTTGGCACGGACCTATGTATAAGTAAAATTATACAATACCAAGACGGCCATTCCGTTAAGGTCTGACGCCACGCTAGCAGCTGTTGCTTGCGCATTCGGGACTTTGTCTGAGCTATATTCCGAAATGTGAATCTTCGACATTGGTATCTTCAACACGCGACTCGCAATCTGAAATGTTGTTAATCCTGAGTAGTCAGATATCACTGAATGATGAATGTTACATTTTTATTAGTTGCTATTTCTGACATTGCTTCCAGTTGCAGTGGACTCTTGTTATATGGATCATGTTTGGCAAAATTGTTCCACATATATATCCATGGGTTCCATACATAATTACAACAATGTAGGGTAGAATGGGGATTGTTGTTTTTTAATAGGTTGGATGATCTGAATATGACTCCGAATGTTCTTAACACATGACTCCAGATAATCTGAACATGACTCTGAATGATTTCAACACGTGCTTGTAACATTGGTTTCTTCATAGTGGCTTATAAATTAATAATAATGAAACTGTTGCATGTTGTGATTCATTTTTTATCTAGAGAGATACATACACCTGTTTCCGACTTCCTTCACACATGCAAGGTAATTGGCAGTCAGCAATTATTAAGTTGACATGTAGA